>PVHY01001144.1:0-172644 GCA_004024945.1 Uropsilus gracilis
CATAAATTCTCTCTTGGGAATCTACCCAAAAGAGACCTATATGTGGGTACAAAGGGACACCTACGCTCGGATGTTTACCGCAGCACAATTTATAATAGCAAGGACATGGAAGCAACCTAAATGCCCCAAAACAGATGACTGGATGAAAAAAATGTGGTACATATACACAATGGAATATTACTCAGCAATTAAAAATGACTCAGTATTTTAAGCAGGGTACTTTCATGTATTAATATGCACTGGTTTTCAGCCAATCATGATTAGTCTCCTATGTGAATGCGCATGCCAGTTATCTTAAAAGTGTTATGTATTGCATAGAGTTAGAGTGGAGTGAGGATGCTCAGAAAATAAGCAAAGAAAAAGATATTTTAATCTTAAAAGTCTGCCACATCAGATACTCATTCTTACTTAAATCTAAGAGGTTGGAATCCTTGGTAGCATTCTCAATCAATTTATCAATTAAAAACTGGCCTTACAAAATGAATTTTCTTTTCACATAA
Source organism: Uropsilus gracilis (assembly GCA_004024945.1). Taxonomy (NCBI): domain Eukaryota; kingdom Metazoa; phylum Chordata; class Mammalia; order Eulipotyphla; family Talpidae; genus Uropsilus; species Uropsilus gracilis. The sequence goes on from PVHY01001144.1 coordinate 501, forward strand.
TCAGGGAAGGGATCTTCTGTGTCTTCTCTAGTCTTTTCAACATACAGAATTTTTGCCTTGTCTTTTTTTTTCCCACATTTCCCATCACACATTTCCTTTCTGGTCTAGGATTACACATTGGCTCAAGGGCATGTAACTACCCCAGAAATTGGGAAGCCATAAAAAATGATGACACTAATGAGTTAGCACTAGATTGAATGTTCAGATTATGAGAAATTCAGTGGAAATTTACATTTAAAGTAGTAATTAGGACATCCAAAACTTTCTTTACACTCTTGCTTACTTTGAAAATTAACGTGATTTTATTTTCAGGAGCTCAGTCAAAATTTTATGGAAAAAGACCTTGGTGATTATAGATTTGGAAAAATAATTTTGAAAACAAATAAGCAACTCATTGCTTCAAAAATATTGGTGTCTAGGAACCTAGAGATGCCTGTTTTACTAAGGTAGATGGAACAGACAACAACAGACATAAAGTTTCCCCTATGGTATTTTTCATGTTGGAAGGAGAACAATAATCAATAGAATGACATACTATCTAGTGTATTTATGACACAATGAGATAAGTGGATGAAGAATATGGTGAAGACATTCTATTTAAAAAAAAAAGCAAAACCTTTTTGATAAGGTGGCATTTAAGCAGAGATCTAAAATAAATGAGTGAAACTCATATTTGGGGGAATTTTTTTCAAACAAATGCAAAACTAGTGATGCAGCGCCTCTTTGACATGTTTGAAAAGAAACAAGCCAGTGAGACTAGAAAGGAAAAAGGGAGAAATTACTTGGTAGGGAGGGTGAAAGGATTGGTAATGAAAATGCCTTTTATTTTACTTTTTATAAAGTATGAAGCCTCTGAAAGAGTTTGGGCCAGTCAGTGGATTACTTGATCTGATTATGCTTTGACTGGAACTGATGGGTAGACAATGGACCAAATCTGGGACTAGAGCTCAAACAAGGTTACAGTTCACAGAACACTGCAGAGGCCCTGGTGATGGATAGATCAGAAGCTAGAGGTGGAACTTTGAGATTATATTATGGGTATAATTTAGAAGGAAAAGACAGAAAATGTATGCTGGTGTATTGGATTTAACAACATTGAAAAGGAGTATAAAATAAACCCAAGAGTTTTAATTTGAACCATTTAGGTTGATCACTTATTAGAAAGGGAAAGTTAAAGGTACACCCATTCTGCTCATCAGAAGAGTTTCCACAACAAATATAGTAGAACTGGCAAAAGCATTCCTATCATAAATTCTTTTTCACTGACTATAAAGAGAAAATAAAAATTACATTTCTGTGAAAAGAGGGACATTTTACTCCAGAGAAAGATATAAGAAATAGGGCACTTGTCTTTGAGGGTCTCCATATCTGTTCCACCTAGAATAGGTTTGGAAAATTCTAGAACAATGTATCAATTTTATTCTAAAACAATTCTAGAACAATATATCTAGTCTAGGACAACATATCAATATATGAATCTGTATATCAATTCTTGACTTAAAACTTGGAGGGAATCAAAAAATTGTCAAGAAGCTATGACTCCATCATGTTGCCAAAATGGGAGAACAGTTGTTAGGTGAGGTATTCAAATCCAGATGAGCCTATATAATTAGGATGATGAGTGAAACATTGATGGAGACCAAGGAACATGAAGGATTTGGTAAAAACGTCCCTTAAGTGGTGACTAGGAAACAGTGGTGTTTAGAGAGAAATTAATTTCTCTTATTAGAGAAAAATATAGATGCTATTTTAATAATTTATATATATATATATATCACATCATTTCAGTTTCTGGGGGTCACTCACCAAATAGATGCCATTTTTAAAAAGGGAGATACAGAATGAATGAATTCAGCAACACTCTCCAATACCAGACAAATTAGAAATTTTGCTCTCTCCTAAACTATCTGGTTTACCAAAAATTGTCTGCTCTTCATCAAAGAAAAAGCTCAAGAATAAATGAAGCTGGAGAAAATGAAAGAACCTTTCCATGAGTTTGATGTGAAAACTAAAACATCCTCCAAAGGTTAACATGTACTGAAGGTTTCCTTGGGGTAGGTGCTCTGATATAAATACATGATTTTTTGATATATGACTTTCACAAGTCAATAAAGTAGCTAGTTTATTATTTAATTTTTACAAATCCAAAAATTGAAATAAAGAAAATTGAGGGCACATTCCCAAAGTTATATAGCCAGTAGGATAAACTTAGATTTAGAACCCAGAAAATATAATTATATTTTTAATCCCACTAATGTGGCTTCCATTACTCCAAGCTCTGTGAAGTAAAAATCAAGATTAATTAAAGTAGTGAACTGAGGAAATAATGTTGGGACTGAGCATATCTAAGGGACACAATTTTAAATCCCTACCTACCTTTATGAAATATATGGCATGAAGAGTAACTCTCCTTTTCAGAGTGTGTTCTAAATTATTAGCTACTTTTCACAGCTTTGCAAAGTGCTGTGGAGAAAAATGAGAAAAATCCTCAGTGAGATCATTTTCACTCTATAAATAATGAATTTTATCAGCACCAGGGTGGATTATATTAATATAAATGTCATTGTTTTTATTATTATCAGTTATGAAAATTAGTCTCAGTATTTCAGATTGGTGGCTTTTTTTGTTTAGATCTCAGATAATTCATTGAAATGCTAGCATTCTAAAAACAGCACATTTGAGAGACGTTTCTGCCTAGAAGAGTATTCAAATGTACTACTGATTATCTATTGTAGCTTGCTTTAGGAAAGAGAACAAAGACTTTGTAAATAAAATAATGTTCAGTAATGTATTGTTTTGCACTTTCTAATATACTATTTAGAACCTTGGAATACTGCCTTCCTGAACTTGCATTTCTATTACAAATAAAATTTATGAACTGAATTACTATTTGTTATTAAAGTGCTTAACAAAACATGTAAGAGTGCATGATGACATTCATTTAATCATGTTTGACTATCATCATAACACGTTTCATAAATATGTCCTATTGTACAAAGTTCAATAGTTAAAGAGAGATCATGAATCTTAAATAATTTGCTCTTCTGATATTGTCTGTTATTAGTTTACTTAATCACATCATTAGTACCTGTATACTGTTTCAATTTATCTCTATACTCAGTTCAGGGGACACAAACTTTAAATGTCTAGGTGAAGTAAATAAGTACCTCTCCTTTTATAAAAGCATCCTATGGCTTTGGGGAAATGAAATCCTAGATGATTTCAAAATGAATACGATAAAACATAACGTGATTTAGGAAATCATGTCTGTGAATTTGACTCAGCCTACCTTTGCTTCCAAAATAATACAGCTCATATTTTTTTTAATTTATTGTGTGAATAAACTTGATATTTTTAATATTCTGCTCTCCCCCATTGTATTCACTTAGTCACCAAGAGCTGCAATGATCATATCTCTAGGGTTCCAGAAGAGCACAAAAACATTTTGGTCTGATAGTAAAGCCCAAGTATTGGGAGGGTATCTTTTCTTAAACACAACAGTCATTATTACTTTTCTCTTGTCCAGATTTTGCATTTGATTTCTATAGTATTAGATTTTGTTTGTTTGTTTGTTTGTTTGTTTGAGACTAGGTCTCGCTATTTTTGCCCGTGGAACTGCAGGCTCTCGTTGCCCGGGGTACCACAGACTCAAGCAATCCCCAGCCTCAGCTTCCCAGGTAGCTGGGATGAGAGGCACGCGCCACCACGCCCAGCTATTTTTTGGAACTAGATCTCACTATGGGCCCCAGGCGGGACTCGAACCGGGATCCCTAGGCCCTGCCGCTTCATAGGCTGAAGCTTACAGGCATGAGCCACCGTGCCTGGCTTGATTTCTATAATATTAGATTTGTTAATTCAACTCTCTCAGCTTTTGGTAGGTATCAATCATGTATGATCATAGTTTTTAGTTCTGAGAATAAAAAGGGAAGTCAGCTTGTTCCAGTCCATACAAAAGATTTCCATCTCTTCTTTGCCTATGAAAGTTTTTATCAACTAACACTTAGTGCAAATGATGATGTCCTGATTTTTCTTTTTCTGAGTGTTTCCATTAATTCAGAAATATGGAATCAATTGTTCTTTTAGTCACACCATTTAAAAGGGAGGACCTTGGATCTATACTAGATTTAATGCTTGGGGAAATTATCTCAATTTATTTATTTTCCATTCTACTATATACAAAGGGGAGCAGATGGTAAATGGTGATGACTTCATCGCCTCATTTCAAATATTCTTTCATCAGTCTAGGAGTCTGTCATCTGGTTGGTGTTTGTAAGATCTTTTTGCAAAATCTAGCTCTGCCCAGAGATCTCTCTATTTATGCTGTAGTAGTAATAGCAAGTTAATACAATCAGCACCACATCTTTCCCAAAGCTCTGTTGTTGACATGAGGAGACTTCAGATTCTCTTTTCTAAATTTCCAAAATCAATATTGCACTATATTATGTGTATGTTGTGATTTTCTAGCATCCATGAGTATTTTTCATCATCATTTGTTTTTGTTACAGAAAAACAGTATTTTTGGAAATCCACATAGCAACTAGTGTCTTTATCAGTGAACTCTCGAGATTTATGGTTTACTTTAGGCAAAAAGAAAATGTAGACCAGAAAATAAGACTGCTAGAAAGCAGTGTTGTCACCACTATTAACACCACATTATTTTTACAACCTGTATATTGTGCTATTTTTCTATCTATGATGAAAATGGTCCATAAATTTCTCAGCTTTATGTTTTTTCTTTCCAGCATTTTTATAAAAATTTAACTAATGTAAACACTGAGAATAATTGGACATATGTAAGTATGAAAAAGAATTGATCACATCATAAGACATTTATTGATCTCTGATGATTTTTTTGACCGATGAAGTAAATAAAACTTAGAATTTATACTTAAGAATTTATAGTCCAATTTTGGGGAAATACATTAGAAAATGAAAAAAAGCTATCATTTGGGCTTATTTTGGTAGGATATTTGAGTTTCTATTTATGTGTGGAAAGAAAGAATAAAAGTAGTGACTAAAATTTGTGAGTACAGATGGATACTATTTTGTAGCTTGGGAGAAAACTATACAAGAGTAAAGAAAAAAGCCCTTACATATACTGATGATATACTACAAAGGAGCCAAGAACATTCTGTTGGTGAAAGGAAAGACTCTTCCATAACTGGCATAGGGGAAACTGAGAAGTCACAAGTGAAAGTGATTAGACTGCTATTTTACAAAATGCATGTTAGTTAATCTGATATGGATTGAAGATCTGAACAGAAGATCTGAATTCATTAAACATATTAAAGAAATCATGATGGTAAGCTCCTTGACATCAACTTCAGTGATGTGTTTGTGGGTTCTTCTCCAATGGCAAGGAAAATATCAACAGAGGCAAGTATGAAACAAAGGGATTACATCAAACTAAAAAGCTTCTGCACAATGAAAGAAACCATGATTAAAATGAAAAGGCAGCCTATCAACACCCCCAAACAACCTAAGCAAGAAATGGGCAGAGGCTCTGAATATGTCTTTCCAAAGAAGAGATACAGATGATCAACAGCACAGGAAAAGGTGTTTAAGAGCACTTAATATCAGGGAAATAAAAAAAAAAAAATGAGATATCACCTCATGGCTTCAAAATGGCTATTTTAAAAAATAAGGAGGTGGGGAAAAGAGGCATGTTTGCACAATGTTGGTGGGAATATAAACATATACTTTTACTATGGAAAACTGGAAATTCCTTAAAACACTAAGAATAGAAACACAGTGTATCACAACTCATTTTCATCTATCCAAAAAAGATATGTGCACCTGTATGTTAATTGCAGCATTGTTTACAACTGCCAAGATGAAGAGATAACTGTCTGTCAACAGATTAATGAGCAAAAAATGTTATGGTGTATATACACACTACAAACACACACACACACACACACACACATGACACAAAGGAATCTTAGCTATGGAAGAATGACATCTTGCCATTTACATCACCATAGGTGAAACTTCAGACTATTATTCTAAGGGAAATAAATCAGATGTAGAGAGACAAATATTGTTTAATTTCACTCACACATGGAAGATAAAATAAAATAAACACAAATACGCTTTTAGATACAGAGAGTATTGGTACTTACCAGAGAGGAAGGACTGGTGGGTGGGTGTATGGGATGATTAAAGAGAATCAATTACTACTCTGCAACCATCCCAGTCTGGGTAGACTTGTCATTGCATCTAGCAGTTAAAGAATGTTGGTGCTTTTGGAATTATCTTTGTAGAATATTTAGTAATATTTAATAATAATAATATTTAATATTGGAAAACAACAAAGAAACAGTCACTTGGGTTCCCTCTCTCAAGTTCCTGCTTTCTTTCTCCCTCATGTTCTCCTGTCTGTGCTCTCTTCTCTCTGGCATTCCCCCTGCCATGCTCTCCTCACCACAGGGTAACGCTGCCCTTTTATCCCTTCTTTTCTTGTCCAGGTGTGCCTACCTATACATGCACACATCTACAAGGTCAGTTGTGCACAAACATGGCAAAGACACAATACCACAGGTACTGGTCATGCAGGCCAGTGGCAGAAGGGTAAAAAACTGATCATTTACCCTCCAGTTCCATAGCAGTGGATAGAAGCTAATGAGGAAGGAAGAAATTGTCACTATCTAAGAGGTTAACAGAGAACCCTGAATTGGCACAACTGAAAGAATAGGACATTAATTACCATAAAGATGTACATGGATTCCTTCGTTGGATGTGAGCTTTGGGAGAATACAATGCTGGTTTCTCTGCCAATGTCCAACTTGATCTCCTCTGATCTAGCATAATTTCTCTTTTCCATCAAGTTATGCATGTTCTTTTGCAAGATGCTTTGCTGCCTTCTTCAGGTTCTATCCTAAAAAGTGACTTCTCATCTCACTTTCTCATTTACTGTATTTCTTTGATATCTGTCTTAATCTTGGCAGATCACAATTATGTGATCTGCTGTAATATGTTTATGTCTCTGTTTTAAGAGGTTTTTTTAAGGATTTTTGATTAATAATGTTTTATCAACATCCAACCTGCTAAGATTGATAAAAAATTTTTTAAGCGTTGTCCTTATTGAGGTAAATTTGGATTACATTTTGCATCTTCAGGGGGTTTTGTTTTAAACTTCCACAAATGTATACATTCACTCTATGTGCTCCACCAGTGATGGTTTTGGTCTTCTGAAATTTTAGGGAATTCCCTATCAGTTATACATTAGGGAAGAAAAATACTTTGGAAGCATGATTAGCTCATTCTAAATCCATTTGCTTTTCATATAACACAGCTTTACTGAAACAGATTTTAAATAGTTATCACAAATCACCAAAATCTATCAGTAAATGTAAACATTAATTTTTTTCTGACTTACATGTAAACATTGTTTTCTGAGTTGAAAGCATTTCAAAGAATTCAGATTTTATGTAGATAACAGATGGTTCAATTTGATCTACAAAGTTCACTGTATGTAGAGATAATTGGTTGTGAATAGCACGGTAATGTGACTGAACTATGACTGAGTGTAACACATAAACAAAGCATACGTATATAACTGTTCAAAGCAATATTTAATTATTCCACATGGAATAACACAGCAGTTGAAAGTGCATTGATAGTACCATTTGTCTGGCAATTCACATAGTATTGGCTTTTTGCAACTTTGGATCAGTTTTTGCAAACCAAGTTCCACAGCTAACTCAATTCTTCCACAAATCCCTAGCACAAAAATGAAGTAAGCCACACTATAGCTAGAGAAATTAAAGACATATCCAGAAGGTCAATTAGCTGGGTTTTTCGATTGTTACTTTCATTATAAGAAATTTTAACAATGTGAGGTTATTTTATGCTTATATATTTCCTTTAATCATTTCAGATACTTCAAGGTCATACATATATAAAACTCCTTATTTTGTGATGGTTTTTAATCGCGCAAAAAATGATTAATCTTAAATAATCACATAACATAGATAGCCTGTATCAGGATTATAGGATCAATAAACAACTCTGAAACCTTGAGTATTTTAGCTGTTTCTCTTTATGTTTTATCAAATATAAGACTTTTAAAAATTTTGTTTATTTTCAGAGATCACATTGGTTTCTAGCATGGTATATGATTTAGAAGCAGAGAATTTTCCGATTCATGTGTTGCTATCACAGCACACCCACCAAGATACCCATAGTCCTCCAACACAGTTCATCACATGCTGTCATGTAAGCATCAGGCTCACCAATCTGTATAGGTTCTTTATTGGTTTGAGCAGTTACACAGACACACCAGGGAAGACAGGACTGCCTTGGGACCCTGGGAACCAGGGAAACCCTCTAGTACCCCAGGAATCTTAATGCTCTATCTCTGTGCTCATTCTGGCATTCTCTCATGCTCATGCACATGCTCTTTGTACCCCTTTATCCCCTCTCTCCTAGGCCCAGGTGTGCACACTTCCACATGCACACATGCATTGAATTGCATAACTATGAGGAAGATGCAATAGTGTAGGCACAGGATTATAGGCCAAGGGAGAAAAAAGCCTGACTAACTCACTTCCTTACACACTCCTTCCCGCTCTGATAACCTCAGTTCTACAGTCGGAATTTTAGAGCTTGTTACTTATTTGGCTTTAGCTGATCAGTTGTTTGGTTTCTCTGGATTCCCCAATTTAAGTGTGACCATCAGGTATTTCTCTTTTTCCTTTTGACTTATTTCATTTAACATAATCCTTCTAGTTTCATTCATGTTTTTACTAATAGCAAGAGTTTATCTTTTTTTTTTTTTTTAATAACTGAGCCATTCATCAAGTATCTATACCACAATATCTGATCCACTTATCTGTCTGGGGGCATTTAAGTTGTTTCCATAAGTTAGTAACTATTCAGTGCTGCAATGAAGACAGGAGTACATATATCCCCTTGAACTAAAAACATATAATCTATTAATAATAACTGTTACACCCACAAATAAATTCTCCTATTATCACACATCCCTGCATCCTCCCTACTGTATATCAGGTACACTTTGCTACTTCCTCATTGCATCATTATAACATTTCCTTACTAAAATATATAAAAAAATCAGTTCATTAAAATTAAACCTAAACATACTTCCCCAAATCCCCATTCTATAAATTAAACTATCAATCTCTTCCATCTCATTTCTTCTTTATTCCACATGCAACTCCTAACAGTTTTGTATTCTTTAGCTAAATATCTAGGAATAAAATAGTTGAATCATTTGATAGATCCATTTTTCATGTCTTTAAGATGCTCTATACTGTTTTCTGTAGAGGCTAGACCAGTTAAAATTCCCAAAAACAGTGTACAATGGTTCCTTTTCTCCACATCCTCCCCAACATTTGTTGCTTCTGATATTTTTGATACGGGTAATTCTCACAAGTGTGAGGTGACTCGGTAGTTTCTGATTTGCATTTGTCTGAGGATAAGTGACACTTTTTGTGTTCTTGTTAACCATCTGTATGTCTTCTATGGAGAAGTAGTTATTTAATATCTCTCCTCAGTATTTGATTGGGTTGTTTTCTTTTTGATGAATAATAAAAATCTTTTGTAGATCCTGGATATCAGCCCCTTATTGGATATATGGCATGCAAGTGTTTTTTCTTATTTCGTAAAGCATTCGTTTGTTTCACTGTGGAGAAGTTTTTGAATTTGATGTAGTTCAAATTGTTTATATTATCTTTTCTTTCCATTGCTAATTGATATTAATTCATAAGTACATCTTTCAAGCCCATGTCATATAATAGTTTTGCCTACTTCCTTCTATGTATTTTATGGTTTTAGGTATTAGATTCATTTTGAGTCTATTTATTGTGTTGGATTTGATAGTAGCATCACTCTTTGCTGGTGGCTTTTCTCTTTGCTGGTGGCTTTTCTGTTTCCCCAACAACAATTACGGAAAATATTTTTCTTTCATTAATGTGTTGTCTTGGTTACATTATTGCTGAGCAGCTTTTGGTATTGGTGACTTTATTTCTGGTCTCTCAATTTTATTTTTTTGTTCTGAGAGTCTGTTTTTGTTCTAATACCACATTGTGTTGATCTTTACAGCTTTGATATATAGTTGGAAGTCTAGGACATGTGATAGCACCATTCTTCCTCTTTTTCTGGAATTTGTCACATTTTAACAAAACTATTAAGTATATTATTTTTCTATATGTTACAGATGGATAATTTTGTCTCAGAGATATCATGTACCTAATGTCATCTAGCACTTGATGGCAGATACATTTTTAAAAACCATGAATTATTACCCAAATTCAATATTCTAAACTAAATGAGAATGACTTTAAAAAATTAACCCAGTAATAAAACTGTGAAATATTCCCAGTAATTTAAATTTTAAAAAATTTAATTAATGTATCTAGTTAATTGTTTCTCAAAAAACTGAACTTTTATTCTGTTGATTTCAGCCTATGATACAGATGGTGGTTAATGACAAATCTTGAAATATGGTCCTTTTTAAAAAGTGCACTTGATAATTTATTTGAAGATTTGAATCAATGTCAGCAGTACTTACTCATTTCTAAAGACTATAATTCCAATTAATTATCACTGTTATTCAGAGGATAATTTTTATAATTGGAAACAATATTATCGGGTCATAACAAGGAAATAAAAGTCTCTTTTTCAGATAAAATGCAATTTCATTCAGTTAAAATGATCCATAGAAAGGTTTTTAAGCTGAAGCATATTCTCATCACTTATATGCATAGTGGAATATAGTTAAGTTGAGTCTCTCATCCACAGCATCTATATATAAATGTTCAACTATGAATGCTCCCCCTTTTCATTTTCTTCCATTTTATTTTACCTCCTCTCAGATTTTGACCTCTGAGTCTTGGAATCATCCAAAATATATTGAGATCTTTCATCTCATTAACATGTTTTGCAATTCATTTTTTTATTCCCATCTAGTTAAAATAGATTAGTACTCATAGATTTTAAGTTACAAAACTCAGGTCAAGACACTTAGATATTGCAAGAAAAAGCAGGAATTTAATTCTTGATTTCATTTAAATAATTTAAAGATTGGACCAAAAAGACCTTGAGAGGATATGTAGTATATCTCTTGAATATTGGAGAAATGAGTCTTAAACTAAAAATGTAACAGTCTTTTCAACTCCTAAGTAATCCTCAGAAAGGGACTTAAAGTTTTATCTTAGTATCTTATTCTTGTCTGCAAAAACACTCAAAATTTTCTTAAACACTGACTTAAACCTCAAATTTCATTCTGCTTCTTTCTTTTTAAAAACAATAATCTCATGTTTTTCAAAGGCCTCTTCTATTTTTTTTTCTATTTTCTCTCTAGTATTCTCAACTTCATTATCCAGAGACTGTGAGAAATTTCAATAACATCAACTACCAAAGATGAAAATAAATATGACTGACAATATTTATTTAATCATTTCTTAACACCTATTTTTCCAGTGGTTAAAACATGCACACTCTTTCTCACAGCTTCAGAGAGCTGGAGGTTGGATGGAATGTTGGTGAATATGTACATACTTTGTAATATGTCTTTATTAAATTATTTGACTTTTTCTCAAATATTTAATTTGAAAACTTTGTGTCATGTCAAAATTAAAGCACATTTCATAAAAATATTTTATAGCAACAAAAATAGCAGAATTACAGTATTAAGGTCAGAGTGGAAGATGATATTTGAAGACAGTTTGTATTCATTTTTAATTTTTATATATTTAAATATGAGAAAGTAAAAGAGATATTCTTGTGTACTCTTCTTCTGTGTTTTCATTTTTTCTGTTATTCTTATACCTACTTGTAGAGTCACTCTTATTCCTTTTTGAATACTCCAACATGATAGCCTGCTAGCCATCCAAAGTCATCACTGTCTCTTGAGAAATGGGATTAATTTTTCTCCAACTTTAAGTGGTGAATTTCATAGTAAGATCTAATCTTTGCAGTTCTACTTCTGAATGAAAATAACTTGAAGCCTAGTTCAGCATTTGCAGTGAGGGAATTAGCAGTCCTTAGATCTATGGAAGCTTGGTTAACTATCTGAAATTTTCCATAACATGGAGGACAGTCACACACAGGCCAAAGCAAATGCTGAAAAGAAGTGTTCTAGTGGATTCCACAGAGGTTAGCTTCCATATCCTGTCCATTTCTTTTATACCCTACTAGAGATTCAGAATTTAATAAACGAACAAGCAGCCTGGCTTTCATAAGCGGAGGGAAATTCATTTAACGTTCAGATCGTTGTGTTCTTCTCTGCTCTTGTTCAACCCATTCTCAGATTCTGTTTAAACCTCATCCCTTTTGCCATTTGGAATATTTTCAATACAAATGCAAAGAAGGCAGATTCTAAGCTTAATTAGACATCTTGATATTCTAGGCTAAGCCTTGAAAATCCCACTAAATGTATCTAATTTTCATGGGGTTTTCGGAGTTTAGAAGTATGTAATTTTTAACTCAGGTAATATAATGATTGGTTGGAAAAGGAGGTAACCACAGTTTTTCTCAATTTTTAGTCATTTAATTATGACTAAAATAACTCAAAAACCAGGGGTTCCTAAAATATTGGTTTTTAAAAAAATAGCTATCAGAAAAGCACTTGTAAGAATTAAAGTTTTATGCTTTGCATAGTTAATAAACATGTTTAAGTAGTTTTCTAGATGTAATTGTTTAGCAAATCTTCGTGTTTTATATATTATAATTACAAGTAATTATGATTATGTATTTATCTTAAATAAATTGCCCCTCACATTTTATTTCTTTATAACTGTCTCTTGGAAAAGAAATGATAGTTTGAAAAATGTTTAAGTTTAATTAGATACAAAGATGATGGCATTTTGGCAAAATTGTGTATTAAATGTGATAATGATAACACTTTTGCATGCATATTTTTTATGGTAGTCAAAGTGTTTCACCACTACTTTTCAATATTAAAATGAAATTAGAGCTGTCAAGTAAAATCTGAATTGCTTAGAAAACTCTTGGATTTGTAGCAGACTAACAAATAGGTCATATATGAAATTCATATGCAGCTTCTTGAAGATGTAAATTGAAGAGAACTAATTCAAGTTGCTCAAGGAAAATATGTTACTCTGTTTCTGTTAAAAAGCTGTGAGCAAGACAACTTAATGGAAATAGGGTGCATTGCTATATAGCTTCAAGCTACGTTAGTTACAGAGCTGAAGAGATATTTAATTATTAGTTCTAATAAGAATATCCCTGTGACCCAGGATGACTTGAAAAAATACAGACACATTAAAGTAGTAAGTGAACATAGAAAAAAAGGTAAGGAAGACATGTCGTCTGTCATATTAAACAAAATATGATTCCTTACCTTAGAGTTATCAAAATTATGAATGTAATCAAATGTTTTATATGAAGGTACTGAAATATTTATTAAGTCACTAAACAGTTTTTCCATAGCTGAGTTACTGAGTTAACATCTTCATGGTATAGCTTCTAAAAGTAAACTAATTTCACGTGATATAAACTGGCTTTGATAAAGATGTATATTCTCCATTAGGTCTAAAGAAGGCAGAGCACTGGCCAGAGGTGATGATCTGAATAGAGAACACTCAGAGGTGACCCAAGAATAGGGTCAAAAGATGACTGATATATGGGATATAGTGAAAAAGTAAACAAAGACTTGAGGAAAAGTCAAAACAAGCTAAGCACCAAACTGAAGCGCACAACTTTGAGCAGGAGGGAAAGTGGGGGGAGGATGGTGGTAGGGAGAGTGGGGGGGGTAAATCCCTGGGATTACAATGTTGTGAAGTTTATATATATATAAAAAAAATGACTGAAGCAAATTCTGTTTCTTAGGCCCTAACTTTGGAGCCATGTTAGATCTTCCCGAAGGCCCAGATCCCTGCTCTCTCCCTGAACCATCGCCTGCGACTTGATGGAAGCTTAGAAGGAGAAACATAGACTGCATTCTTTCTGATGTTTCTTTTAGCAGAAGAATATTGTTAGTTCTAATAATTAACTATTTGTAACATTAAAACTTAAATAAAACTTGCATCTTAGTACTCTAGGATTTAGTCATCACCATTGCAAGTCTGGAATGGGAAGAAGATCCTTTACACCTAAGAATGACTTGTTTTGCTGCAAAGTGATTAGTGCAAATTGGTATTGCATGTGCCCCCTAACCGCCAACCCCCCCTCAAGAAAAGAGAGAAATTAGGTTCTGGGAGACAACTATGAGTCAGTACAACAAAGCAACAAAACAAAAAGCAATAATAATCAAACAAAAATCAAAAATATCTCCAAAATAGCCTGCAAAAGAGCTATTATTGTGACTACCATGTTATCCCCCAGGTCATTTTAGAAGAATCATGTGTTTCAAACTGATGTGACCCACTTCCTTTTTTCTGTGTTATTTGCTATTGTACCACATGTGTGTGAGCCACGTGTACACAAGGGGAGAGCTTTCCAGAATCTTAATCTAGATGTTATATTCTATGTTTGACCCTTGCGAGTCTTTGTGAATGGCAGCCTTTGTTGGTATTACGAGAAGATCTTGTTCTGATATATTTGAAAACAGAAAAAGAGAAAAAAAAAAAAACCTCTTCCTAAGCTTTGGAAAAATTGCCAGATGGTAAATAAGACAATGTTATCAGCAAGCTTTCTAACTGGAAGCCAACAAAATGTACTTTTTAGAGTTGTAGGTATGTAGGTATGTATGAAGAGGGGAGGAAGGATGAGAAAGGCAGATTATATGAGTAAGCACAGAGGACATTTCACCCAGAAAGTTCCTCAGTAAAGAATTTCATAATACTCCTCATAAATGCTAGCTGTTGTTTTAAATATTAGAAATGTACAGAATTGCAAATTAATAGCAAATATTAAAAATTGAATTGCATGAAAGAATTTTTAAAGCATTTAGAAAGTCTTTCTATAGCAAATATGTTAGGATTTAGATGACAATGCAGAAATTCCCTAAGGTTGTTTCATTTTTATGCTTTTATCTTGAGCATTTTAATTTCCAGTCTATATTAAAAAGATTGTTAAAGAAAAACTTTATTTTCATGACTCTTTTGAAACTATTTCCTGTCACATAGTAATTGTATAAACTTTCAAACTATGGAACTTCCAAGTGTTTTTCAATTCCTCTGAATCCTTTTCCTTGCATGTAATGAGGGCTCCTGGGACATAGCTGATTTCTCAAGAAATTTATTTCCTCTTCCCTCTTTATTTCCTTCCTTTCTATTTAAGTAGACTTTTTGAGAAAAAAAAAACATTTTGTTATTCCTTGCAACGTCTTATTGGAAAAAAAATGTTAACATCAGAAAAGTTGAGTGAATGATATAGGCAAAAACATATGAAGCTAATTTATCTTTTTTAATCGATGAGTAATATTCCATTGTGTATATATACCACATCTTTTTCATCCAGTCATCTGTTTAGGGACATTTTGGTTGCTTCCATGTCCTGGCAATTATAACTAGCGCTACAATAAGCATCCGAGTACAGGTGTCTCTTTGTACCCACATTGAGGTTGCCTTTGGGTAAATTCCCAGGGCAGCAATGGTTGGGTCAAATGGTAGTTCCATTTTCATTAATTTGAGGGCCCTCCATACAGCTTTCCATAGAGTTTGGACCAGTTTACATTCTGATGACATGGATAGACTTAGAAGAATTCTTATTAGCAGAAACAAGTCAGGAAAGGAAAAAAAAAAAAAAACAGAAACCAAATGGTTTCACTACTATATGGGACATGGGAAAGATAAAAAAAATCCATGAGGAAAAGTCAAAACAAGCCAACAATCAAATTGAAGTACACAACCTGGGGGATGGGACAGGGTGGGAACAGTCAGGGAGGGAGGGTGAACCACAGAGATCACAGAGATATGAAATGTATATATAAATAAATTATTTAAAAAATAAAAAACATATGAAGCTATTGATAATTGACATTTTGACTTTAAAGAACATTCATATACTCTTTACCTAGTACACTATGTACTTCTTGTAAGTCAAAATGTACAAGAACATTGGTGGACTAGGTGAAAAGTATAGGAGTTTTTTATATGTAGTTTGAATTACATGAAATTGCTATTTGTATGGGTTAACATACCTCAATACCAACTCATTTGTTTATCATTTTTCTAGACATAAAAACAAATGTAGATACAAATGTAGAAAATACCCACATACCTATTCATTTATCCACATGCCTATCTCTAGCTATTATCTATATCATATATCATCTTCTCTACACCAACCTCATTATTCTTCAGTCCTATGGAATGAAATTATTTTTCTCTACACACACACACATTATAATGTTTCTTTTACATATATATATATATATATACTAATCCATTAGAAAGGGGAATGCTCCATATTAGTCAACCAATCTCTATATGAGAAATAATTATACTCCCCATTTTTGTCAACACAAATAATTTCAAAGCAGCTAACATCAATGCATAACTTTTGTTGTCTCATTATTTTGGTTTCTTGTTCTTTGATGACTTAAACTGAAGGAATTCATTTCCTGGAGGTAGAATTATTGACTGAATGGAAACTGACTTCTATACTGTACTTGTGTTCTATACTACTGAGTAGTTGTAGAAATGAAAAAGCCATTTTAAAATACCAGCTGTGTAAGAGGATCCCTATTTTCTCACAGGGTCACATAAGTTGTGTTTTCAATTTGTTCTCAATCTAATTGATGAGAAAGATGATCACGTAATTTTGTTTTGTTTTCTCTTATTTTAAGAAAAGCCAAATGTATTTTTTTTTATTTTTGATTAGTTGGTTGAATAAGGGCCATTTGTATTGTGATGAGTTTTTTTTTAATTAAAAAACTTAAACTTTTCTATTTTTAATTTGTGATTTACTTCTTTTATTTTGTATTTTTCCAGACAACTTTCTTTTATTAGTCATACCTATCACTTTTCTTTTTTTCATACCCATGTTTTAAAAGAAAGCATATTATCTTCAATGATTAGTATGATTGTATTTTAATATTTTGATATGAACTATCTACATTCTGAGTTTATTCTTGATTCTTTTTGTGAGATACAACTGCAAGTTTTCTTTTCATTATTTAGATAGATACCCAGACTATTAATAACCATAAATTTAAACTATATCCTTTCTTCAATGTTTTGAATATCAAACTTCAAAAAACACTAAATTACTCTTTGAACTGAGTCTATGTCTAAACTTTCTTTTCTTTCCTAAGGAAAGAAATGAATATCTGTATATTCATTTGTCCATTGTACACAAGTTTTTTAATTGATTATTTGCAATCTGACCAAAGTATTAGAATTCTCTCAATGCTCTTTCTCCATTTCATCTGTGCTTTACTAATATACTAATTTATCGTTTAAATATTAGAATTAGCCTTTCTAGTACTATAGGGAAAATAACTGGCAAGCAAACATTGATTAATTTGCCATTTTTTGTGTTAAAAATGAACAAACTTATATTAAAGTTGTATCCTCATGTGTTCAAGTTTACTTGCTTTTCTTTTTTTGTCCTGTTTGCCAATTTCTTGTTTAGATAAATGTTCTCCCCGAAAAAATATTCAATAGGAGTGCTTTTGGGTACAGTATTCCCAGGTTTCTTATATATTTAATGCCATTTTCCTAAACCCTGGATACTTTAAAAACAACTTAGCTTACTATGAAATCCTTGGCACATAATTTATTTGATTTTAATATGTAATTGAGAAGTTGAGGAAAATACAAGTTTTGCAACTTGGTCTATTTTTTTTACATTTAATGTTTGATAATTATATTAATTTCTATAGCATAGCCTATTCCATGATAATTTGCTAAGCACATATGATCTTATTTAATATTTGAAATGAGGCCTTTCTTTCCAGTCAGCTTTAGGGACTCACTTTTAAATATTGTTATCTGTATCATTATTTTTGCATTTTCAGGGATTGAAATCATTTTCACAAAGGGCCATTTTTCCTGAAGTCTACATTAAGTTTTTGTCTGAATCTTTTTACCTTTTATTTAATTTTTTCCTCCAAGATATTTTCATGTTTTCTTCAATGGCTGTAATTATATTTTCAATCAAGTCTATTTTGTATTGGCACCTTATAATTTAATTTTCCTTTTGAAAGTTACTTTTCCCTTTTTTCCATTTCTCTCTTGAATGTGTTATATCAGCTCTCATTTCACTCTTTGTATGTTTTCTTCCACTTATATTGTGAATTTTTTAACAATTTTTTTGACATCTAATTAACGTTTAGTCAAGTGTTGTATTATAATTCCCTTCAGTTTGTTGTTGCCTGGTAGAACGATGGTTTTATAAGTTGAAGCATTTTGATCTTTTATCACTTCACTACTTTCTGTTTATTTTTCATGTCTGTATTCAGTTTTGTGTAGAAAACAGTAAAGCAGCTAAGTAGCAGACATAACTGATGCTCTGCTCAGAAGCCTTAAGTTCTTTCATGCTGGTTGTCATATTCTCCAGGTTCTGTGGCTATTGCTATGACTGCTTCAGGCATTCATGTTTCTGCAGTGGCTATTTCTTGGACAGCTGGGTTTACATCACCTGGGCACACTGCCTGGTTGTTAAAGTTTCTCCCTTGGCAATCCAACGATGACTAATCTATGCAGCCCTGCATAAAACCAGTGCCTTTGCCTTCAGGCATAATAAAGTTTATGATTCAATTTATATTCCAGAGTTTCTGCAGAATCAGATGAATTTGTATGTCATTGAAACTGTAGTTTTCTTCCATAGCTTTCCTTTTCTGCTAGCTTTTTTGTTGTTTTATTCAGTGGTACCTTTTGGGAGGGGTTAGTTTGTCTTTTGACTTTGTGATCTAATTTTCTTGCCTTGGGACTATAAATTTTCGTATTTTTACAATTTGTTTACCTATCCAAAGAATACTTGACCCAAGTCATGTTCCCTTAATTTAAGAAATATTTCACATCTGTTCTTGCTCACTTTCAAAACTTGCCTTCAGCTCCCCAGACCTGGTCATTTACAGTCAGGTCTTATTCTATTCTTGGCATTTTCCCATTCATGGAAGATGTTCACTTCCTGAGACTGATTTGTTTTATGGGGGTCTTTCCTTCTTGTTTTTACCTGTCTCCATTTGACTTTCACTGTAGTCTCTGAAAATTATTCTGGGGTATTTGGTTATATTGTTTCCCTATTTATATGTGACATCATGATAGTATGATATCCCTTGTCTATACTCCCTATCTATATGTGATATCAAATTAGTCAATTAGTCTGTTCTTTGTCTACTACTTTTATTGTAGATTTGTATGGATTTATTTATTCTCCTTCCTTACTATTTGTGTTTTTGAGCATTTTATTTTTAGAAGATAGATGGAAAAGTGTAGATTTGGTCCATATTTAGTTTATTCATAAAAATAATTTTAAATGAAAATGCACCCAAGTCCAGAGGATTGAGTCACAGGTCACAGAAAAAGTATCCATGAGTCATTAATAATTTTCTAAACAGGAGTAGAAAACTTCACCTTCTTCAGACATTTATTTTTCTTTTATGCATCTGAAAGTTGGAATATATTCATAAAGAAGCTATGAGGCCCTGATAATTAGAAATGAAATGCACAGTTCCATTATAACAATGAAAGAAAAAAGATTTGTCTACTTCAAAGAATTTGTCTGGAAGAATCAACTTCATAGAAAAATATTTCTACAGTGAAGTAAATCCTTTGACCAGAATTTCTTAATTAGAAAATGGGTAAAATTGTGCCTCATAGTAAAATAACTCTCTTGTCAATATCTTAGAATAATTATTTTTAGTATCATATTTAAACCTTCCATATTCATATTTAAACAAATCTGGTGATTTTTACAAGTTCATATAGTTTCTCTGGTACTATATTATTCAGATGAAATTGAATACCAAATTAAAACTAAGTTAGACAAGCTTCACATATGTTTAATATCTGAAACATATTACACAAATAAGAAATAAGGTTTGTAAAAATATCTTGGAAGATTTATAACTATATCATTTTTTATTTTTCCATTGATTTGTAATTTATGGATTTTTATTCATTGTGGTGATATAATTGTGATAACAATAAAAGTAAATATCAGCTGAAAATAACTTTAAAAACATTTTAAAATCTAGACACTAATATGAACCTTTAGATATCTAGAAATATGCAGTTTTGTTATTTATCTTCAGTCATGTAGTATTTAAATGTTCTGATCATAATGCATTTTTTCCATGCATTGTAAGTTTCCTACTATATATGCAGACACATTAATAATATGTGAAATAAAGTATGCACTAAAAAACTACATATCAAATGATGGATAAATACGTGCTCAGTTTTCAAAACCCATGTCTAAATCTACATTCACTGTCTTGTTCATTCCTTTCTTTTCTAAGGATATATTCAGGGTTTTTTTTTCCTTAGCTTTACTGCTTCACCACAGTTCACATAACTGCATAATTTTGGGAGTACAGTTTCACACTTCTATATCTGTATCTGCCTTGTTCACCTTCCACCACCTCTGTGGTGCCACAATCCCATCATCTTCCCTTCCTTACCCCTCTCCTCTAAACGTGCCTCCCAACCCTGCCAACTTTGGTAACAGATATATTTTCCATAAGTCTAAGACTTTTATTTTTACTTTGTTCTTTTTACTCATTTCCATTCCACAAATAAAGCATAAGATCTGATAACATTTTATTGCCAACAAATTTCCATTGGTAGAACAAATGTGTTTATTTTTTTTAATTGGGTCTGATAGTGAGGAGTTGATTAAAAATTAATTAAATTCTGAGAAGCACACCAATATAGTATGACAGATGAATGCATTTTCTTGAGTCAATCAAAGTCCATTTCTCTGGCTCTGAATTCTATTGAAGTTCTATTAATTTTGTATCAGTGCAATATGTCTCATACAACCCCCTTGATTTATGATGGCGAAGAAACAGCTCTGGAATGTAGGGATTTGTACTAAACTTCCCCTATGTTATAAAGAAGAGAGACATATTTTGTTACTCCTGTTGGCAATATTTTATTGTAAGATATAGAGAAGGTAATAAGAAGAGACTTCTCACAGATTCAAGAAGCATAGCATCTCTCATGGATGTGCCTCTTTAGTGGGGATTTCCATGAACCAGTGGCATCTCCTGTAAGCCCTGATTAGTCAGCCAGTTGCTGTCCTTTTCATCGACTATCTTCACTCCAGTGGCACTTTCCTGTTGGTGAGCCAGTTTCCCTATGGATCTTCCTTCTCTCCTTCTCCTTCTGTTGCTTTTTCTGTGATTTTGGTTTCTATTCAAAACCCAGAACATCAGGTCAACATGCTTTCACAGCTGAGAGCAGCAAAGTTTCATGATCTTAGCTATTTCCTGCTGGTATAACAAAATAGCACAAACGGGGCAGTTGTGGACAACAGGAACTTATTTATCACAGTTCTGGAGATGAAGACTTCCAGGGTCAAGGCATTAACATCTCCTTCTGGTGAGGGCTTCTTCTTGGTGGTAATTGGCACTTCTTTCTGTGTTCACATGGGGCAAAGGTGTGCCTGCCACGCAATAAGGACACTCACCTCCTTAATGAGAGCTCTGCCCGTGTGATCTAAAAAGTTCCCAATGTCCCCACCTTTTCATTACATTATCTAGAATTAGGATTTCAACATATGAATTTGGGGTGGGGGAAGCTACATTCAAAAAATAGCACAAGTATCCTCAAATGATTCACAGTAGGTGACTGATTGGGAGAGTAATATTTTCAAGAAATTAAAAATGATAGAACTATATTTAAAATATACAGTAAAATCTTCTAAATCAACAACAACAAAAATGACAGAAAAGCAAGTATGAAATGAGAACAAGAATATAAATATGTGTAATTTTTAGGAGGCAAAACATAAGTACCTTGTATGCCTTTATATGATTCTTTTTTAAGGCTTCATTTAATTAATGGCATCTGCAAAGTTTTATAGTCAAATAAGGACAAATTTGTGTGGGTCCAATTAGTATAATGATTATTGATGAGTGCTCAGTACTAATAAGAAGATATTATCCTCTGGAAACTCCAGCAAAAATAAAACATGATTATGGCCCACAAGTTGAAGGACTGTGGTAATGGCAAATGCAGGAGTAAACAATTGACAGAAGTCCAGGTCAGCAAGATGCAGTCAACCTCTAAAAGGTCTGAGAGAATCAAGTCATAGGGCTAAAGATCAGTGAACTGCACCCCAGAGAGGTCAAAAGATTAACAAAACATGGAGCAATACTGGCCAAATACAGGAATATTGGCCAAATACAGAGCAATACTGGCCAAAGACAGGAAAATACACTGGGCAGTATTTCAGGCAAATATTAAGAGACACTGAGTCCTTCACTGAAAATAACTTTTTAATCAGGTAAACAAAAAATACATAAAGTCTTAAACACAGACTGTTGCAAGGGGATTTACTTCATTATTCATTATTGAATGTATAAATGCTGCTGTACAAAGCCTGACAGGGACAAATGACATAGGCTCTAAGTTCTTGGTGTCAGTGATTAGAAATGAGTTAAACAGGAAGAATAATCTAGAAGGTTAACTATACAGTGAGGCACTTGAAGTATTGATTGAAGTTTCCCTTCCATACTAAACCAAGGAAATGATTATTTCCAAAGTGCTGATTATCTTAAATTTACAGTTCAGGGTCAAGGAGGTCAGTTATGTAGATTACCAATCAGTCACAGCTTCAAAACCAATAACTGATAAGGTGTTACAAGAAAATGACTTCCAGATCTATTTGCATTTTAATAAGAGAAATCTTGAGTACTTTAGGAAATTAATCTTTAAATTTAGACTTATCAGGAAGTGATAAAGATATTTATGGGTAGGAAAATTTATCAAGGGGTCCAATATGTATGCGGCATAGATAACCATTTCATTCTCCTACATGTCAAGTTAAGTTTGGCACATATATTAATATATAATTTAATATAAAAACAAACAGAATTGCAGCTTTCCCTTATGTGCTGACAATTCCTCAGAAATACAAAGAAAACTTAAAACTCTTCATTCCCATTTGAAATGAATGCTCTATCTCAGTTGAGCTCAGATGCCATGATTTAGTTGCTTTATTAATCATGTCTACCAAACTTTACCTAAATTGTTCCCTAAATTTGCCCCCACTATTTTAAACAGTTATTCTATATTATCTACATTACAATTGAATGTTTGTATCCCCGGACATAACATGACTTTTGAGTATAAAAACTTGGTGCAATTTTTATTACTTCCCTTTAATACGTTAATATTTATTCCTCAAAAGAAACAAACAGGTCTGATTAATGGTATATGCCATTATCTGACAAATCAATATTACCACCATGCTATATTTTAAGCAACTAGCCTGGCTTTGTTGACTTAGACATAGAATTGAGAAAGAATGCACACACAGTTGACTTTTGAAGGACCCATGGGATTCAATTCCAGCAGGCCACTCTTTACTTAATTAACACACACAGAGTGTCTATCATTTGCTAAGTAACATATTCTGCATTTGAGTCTGTTCACTATGTCTCTCAGTCACATCTCTGCAATGTTTATACTGCCAAAAACTTAAATTCCAAAGAAAAACATATTTCAGAAAAAAATCCAACTAGGTAGAATTTTTAAAAACAATCAGAGCTAGTACAATACTATGTTCCATTCCAAATATCCAGACTCCAACAGCCTAGATTGAAATATTGCATCAAATACATAAGAACTATTTGATCTTGCTCAAAGGATCTGTAATGAGGAATATTGGAGCTCTTCTCATACAGGATTTATGTATGGATTTTTTTAAAATATATAAACAATTTTATTTTGTTCTTTGGGTTACAACCTCTCTGTTATATATTTTACCCCCTCCCTCCTCCCTCCGGTGCTCCCTCCATTCTCTCACACCCCACTCTGTCATTTATTAGCTGTGCTGAGTCCATTAGTCTCTTTCCTATGTTAGTGTCTTTTCTCTGGGTGAGGGACTGCGTTCTTGGGTCCAGGCGCACCTTGCTCTTAGATTTTCAGTCTTAAGTTTGCGTTGGGTGGCCAGGTTATATTCGTTTGTGATCTGTCCATGTTTTCTTGCTGCAGGCCGTCCTCTCCAATCCAATCCCATCTTGATAGGGTGCTGTGGTGAAATTGGGGAGCCATGCCTCCAGTATGGTAATGCTGCATTAAGATAGTAGTCACTATACCCTGGTGGATGGAAACTTGGAGAAGGGAAGCCAAGCCATCTCATCAGGGGAATAGAGGGAGGGGATTTAAGGGAGAGAGAAAAAGAGAAAGAGAGAGTGAGAGAGAGAGAGAGAGAGAGAGAAAGAGAGAGGTGGAGAAGGGAGAGAGCAGAGGAGCAACAAGGAGCCTAGAGGCCTCAGAGCTGCTGGCACCATGTGCAGCAGCAGGACAGGGAATGAAGTCACACTTTGGGCTTCTATCCCCAGCCTGAGCCAGTGAGGAGCCTGGGAAGAATGTTGAAGAAATTTGTGACCTGTATAAGCTGAATTGGAAACTCAGTACTGAAAACTTGATTTAACTTATATACTGTGAAACCTGGGAATTGTCTAGAGACCTGAAGAGAACTTGCAGTGTTGCTGTTTTCATCTTAAGATGTCTGAAGTTGTTGCTGCTAGTGTATTGAGTGAGTCTTTCTGGTTTGGGGCCACTTTAGAGTTGAAGCTGAAGGAATACTGGGCTGCTTTTTGGAGGAAGATACAACACCATCTTGTTTTCTTCATTGGATTTGAGTCTCCTGTTTTTGAAGGAGGATTGATGACACCATTTTGTTTTCTTCTTTTGGCTTTTGAAGTGAGTAGCTGTGTCTGTGGAGGAGGGTCAATAGCACCATCTTGGTATCTTCATTTGACTTGAAGGAGGGACAGCTTTTACTTAGTGGACACATATGGCTAAAGAACCCATGTGCAGTTTTTTTGTCTACAAACTGGGCTAGGTGGTAAGATTACCAAAGGAGTCCCTTACACCCTTTATTAACTTTAGTCTATTCTGTCTTTTTAGAAAAGAATAAATCTTTTTTTTTTTTTGACTCTTTTTAGGACAGTGTGATCTTGCTACTGCTCTCTTGCATGGGCTGGGATGAACCTGATGAGTGGCTGGATTTAAAGGGTCAGTGCTCCCATTTGTAAGTTTAGTCAAGTTCTCTGTTTTGTTTGTTTCTTTACCCAATTTCAGACTGAAAGTATTCATATATTTAAAGTACCTAACAAAGTACTTAGCATATAGTTAGCAATGCATGTCTGTTAAGTACTATGTCTTATGTTTAGAGAGATGCTATGAGAACAAACAATAACCATTCTTGTTTTTACTATAAGAATATTGCAATGAATGCTTAAGCAGGAATGGAGATTTCAAGGGAAGGCCCTTTCTGGGACATGGAAAATTCACATTTTGGCAGTGTTTAGAGAAATGAATGTCTTTTTTTCAGAAACTAAAATATAAACTACTCAGTCCCATCAAAAATAGCAAACAGGGGGCACATATTTATAAGAAGAAAGTTCATTTCTTCCTTATTTAATAACCTGAATTTATGCAATCCAGGACTAGTTTGATGAGATCAAATGTGATTATAGTTTTTGCCATCCATGAAATATTACTTTTATCTACACAGTCAAAATGACTCCTTATCAAATGCAGAACAGAAAATCTTCAAGAAGCCTAAAGAAAACATAGAGTCGGACTGAGAAGGTACATACATTAGTGCCACACACCTCTCACTCATGAGGCCTTATTCATATGTGCACAATTATGACTGTAAGATTGTCTAAGTATCATAAGCCTTATTCAATGTCTGCCATGTGTTCAATAAAATGCAACATTTCTATTATTAGGGAAAGAAGAGGAGAATGGATATGAGAACAGAAGTTAAAGACTTTGCCACAGGGTGAGTCATCAAAGATGTCTTCCATTTGTTCTTGGACATGTTGGTCTGGTAGGAAACCAGGAGAGGTGAAAGAGTATGAGATTCTTCCAAAGATAATCTAATTATACACTAACAGCCAAATTCCTTGCATTTTCTTTGCAGACGACCTTCAGAATCATGGCAATCTCGTGTATCTTTTTGATACTATAATTATTTTATCTTGATTGTCACTCTAACTTTAAAAGAAATGTATACATCCTGGGTTGATAATGCAGCTAAATCCAAGCAGGTAAAGAACAAACTCTAACCCCTCTGACTGTAATGAACCTTAACAGAGTCAGTATCTACCTGGTTCAGGAGCTGTAGCTATTTATGAACAGATGTTCATTTTGGCAGGAACATTGACAGCACTCTTCACTTCTCTTCCTCATGAAAATATTTTCCAATATCTGAAGATCAATATATCATAGGAGACACCACTAACAGGGCAACAAGAGTTACATAAACATAGCAATAAGATGTATACAGTTTTCTAAATACATTATGAGAAGAATATTTTACATGTTTCAAACTGTATGGTTGAAGGCAAGACTTCATGGTGCCTGAATTTAAAATATTTAAAACACATGTAACTTATTTCAGTGTTAGTGCAGCTGTAATTTTTTTTACTGCTTTAAGACAGTGGAAGAAGGAGCAATAAGATTAAAATATGGAAGTTTACCTTTGGAAATATTCCAAAATTTTACATCTAATACATAATAACAAAACCCTAATATTTTCCCATGCTTGACAATAATTATAAATATTTACATATCACCATAATAAATTTAGAGATTAAAAGAAACTTTTCTAGGCCATACAATAAAAAAAAATCAAATTTTGTTGAATCATACAAGAACAAATACAAAACTATTCTTTCTCTCTAAAGGGAATTTTATCATTAAAGTCAATGTCATATGAAAAGAATGTAGAAAAAAATCATCTAATGGTAAGGCATTGAGATACTTATACAAAATGTATTTCTGCTTGGATTTTGTAATATTTGCATTATGTACAACATTCTTTAGGCATTTATCGCATGTATTCTTAAATATAATTTATTGTACTTTCCCCTTAATATATTTATGTTCTTACTTGATTTTCTATGTATAAAGTTTAGATTGTTTTTCTAGAAATCTTAGATGTTGTAATCAGTCCCTATTCTGAAGGCATATACATTGATGATAAACAAAATTTATCCTCCAGATGAGTTCTTCTCCTTCTTTCTTGACATATTTCCTATCTCAGGTAATCTGAACTCATCTTTTATACAACGCCAATTAGTTCTCTCCCTGCCTTTAACAACCTTCTTTCTCTTACTCCCCTTTCATGCCCCTCTTATCACCCTTATTCATTTTTAACTCTTGGCTATTTATTTTGTCCTTGTGATACTCTCCAGGCAAATGCATCAAAGCCCAGATTTCTCCTTAGAAGTTATGTATGAGAAATAGTTTATGTCTTTAACAAGTGCAGCTATTAACAGCAGAATCTGTGCTTTATTGATGTATAGATCACCTGATGATAAATCAAGGTTTTCAGCAGACACACCACCACACATGTGCTTTCAGCACTATTCCCCTGTTATGTTACTTTACTTCAGACAGTAGAACAAGAAGTAATATATTATGAAGGTTTCAAAATCATGCCCTAGTTTCTGACTCAGGTTTCTAAATTTAGAATTAAGTTTGAACTGTCCCAATCATTTTCATGTCCAAAGCTAGCTTTGAATATTTTCATGTGTTTATTTCCTTGTCTCTCTCTGTCTCTCTCTGTGTCTCTCTGTGTGTCTCTCTCTCTTTCTGTGTGTGTGTATGGATGTCTACCTTCTGAATGTCACCATCACATAGGGAAAATGGAGGTCTGCGGTTCACTGGTAGGTTCCAGTGTCTTAAAGATCAAGATACTTAGTTTTAGTGAGAAATGTTAGGAAGGAAGAAAATGAAGATTCTTGGAAGGAAGAAGAGAAGTCTCATTTGAATGCATACAGGGAGTGTTGCCATGGGAACACTGCTCCAAGTGTGAAAAAGAACATTCATCCTGCTGGTTACTGGAAATTCCATCATGTGCTGGGAGCTGCAGAAAACCTGCCCTGATTAGTGTAAAATTATAATTCCCCAACAGTTTAAACAGCAATGAGTTTTCTCCCCCAAAACTATGTTATGGTCTCATGATTGGAGTGCCTATTAGCTTTTCTAATTAGTGTCATTTTTTAAAATGTCTCCTTTAACTGTGGTAAAGACATGAAAAGGAAGATGCAGATTCCCTTTATAATTCTTTATCTGTTATTTGTCTTAGGTCTACTAAACTTCATATGCATAAAGTTTATATCTAGTTCTTCAGGTCTTCCTAGTATTTAATAAAACAATATAGATGTTCCTCTTTATTTTTGTACATGCACTAAGTTTTACTATCTAAAATGCATGCAAATAATAAAAAGTAGTTCAAGGTTTGATCTCAAAATCTATGTGAGAATAGACACTGGAGCCAGCAGACTGTGTTTAATCTTTGCTGAATAGCATCATATGACCACAAGCAAGTTATTCAACCTCTTGTTACATTTTATTGATATTTAAAATATGGATTATGATACAAGTAATATTCCATAGGGTTGCCAAGGGTTAAATAGTTTTAAAAGGGATTGGCAAATTTTTCGATAAAGGACCAATGTTTCTTCAAAAATTTTCCATAAAGGACCAAAATACATTAGGCTTCATCAGTCTGAGAGTTTCTGTGGCTAGTCAACTGTCAGTGAAACATGGAAAAAGTGAAAACTTAGGGATGTCATGTTGTTTCACTTTATTGGAACACTATGTAAGAGGTAGTTTTCCAAATCTGATTTAAGCACAAAGCACTTAAAAATAGTGTGGTTCAGAAGCAGTAAATGAGTCTTAATTATAAGGGTTACAATACACTTTTTTGTTGTTTATTTTAAGAAATTAGAGGACTTTGAAATTATCAGTATGTCTTATATGTTTGACTACCATCCATTTGAGGGAATTTTTCTAGTTTTTAATTCAATTTTTGAACTCACTGCAACAGAAAATGACATTACTAACATGACATTATTTTGTACTACTGCTCAATAAGAATGAACTACACATCTTGTTATAAAACAGAGGAGTCCATCATGTATAATTAAAATGAGGTGACTAGAAAAAAAATCTTTGTAAAGATTTTTCATGTCCTATTGTATTGCAAGAATAATTTGAGGAGCAAGGATAATATATAACACAATGTAATCATCAGTTGATTTGAGGCAAAATTAAGACTTTGAAAAAAAATATTTGCCATGAGAGTATCATTAAACTGTGATAATAGTTGATTATAGAAAGTAACATTTTAATGTTGATGATAATTCTACTTGTGTCTGACTTTCATAATCAAAGTATGGAAACCACTTGACATTGTTATCTTGAAGTGGCAGGTGGTGAAACTTCAAGAGCTTGTTTTAATGGTGCTAGTAATATTTTAGTTTTAAAGCTTCAAGTTTTAAAGCATCAGGATACATGTTTTCAACCTAGAAAGTAGAATTTGTCAATCTCCTTAATGAATAACCAGGCTATTGTAACCAAAATGATCACGAAAAACTATCCTTTTCTTAAATCATCGATCCCAAACCAACATAAACCTCCAAGTTTCACATGTAACTCCTCCAGAGGATTTCTGCCTTGTGCAACAAGAACAATAATTTAAAACAAAACATAACCAAAAAAGAATTAGCACTAAGTAGCTTTATTATTTTTCCTAGAACTAAATTTATTGACCAATAAAGACACCAAAAGAAGCAGTGGAAGATCAAATTTTCTTTTCATTCAGAATAATTGTTTATCTGAATGATTTAATTAGAAAGCTGTTAGAAGCCTGTATTTAAATTGAATTAAATAATCACAGAAATAGACAAAGATATTTGTTGGATTGACAAATTAATCTTTAACTCAATCCCACACACATCGACTGTCCAAAGATTTGAAGTTGAGTTTTCTGGAAATTGTTCTATAAGTCATAGCTTAAACATTTCCACTGATGTTCATAAATTTTGAGTTATCAATGTAATTATTGGTTTTAAAGTGAAAATTCCCTATTTTTTTACTTTTTGGTATTTATAATGTGTAATTATTTGATAACCACTGGCTACATATTATAGGTAAAATCATTTCCATCATCATCAAGTCATCCTAGTTAACCTAGAGTGGATCCTGTAATACAAGTTTCAGTGATAAAATTTGATCTCAAAAATATCTCAAGATGTAAAAAAATAATTAATTAATTAGAAAACATATCCCAGATTGGAAATCAATGTATGTTGATCCACTATCTTTCAGTCAACTGCTCTTAGATAGGGTCACTATGACTTTAATACCCACCATGTGTACCAGGCACTCTTATAGGTCTCATGTGCTTTTGGTTTAAATAAATTTATAAATAATTCTGTACTAATTATTGAGCACAAAGGGCTTTCTACTTTACAGAGCCTAGAGTTTTCTATTTTCCCAGAGTATTAAAGTAACTATTACAAGTTATTGTGCCTTGGCTTCTGACACTGATGGACTTCACTGGCAAGCTAAGTGCTGAAATTAGAAAATTTAACAAAATAATTGTCACAGTTGGCTGGCATACAGCCTTGGCATCAATGTATCATCAAGGACTAGAACAAAATGAAATATGTCTAGCCTTCACATAGCTGTGAGATTTCAGCTATCAGATATTAAATATTAATAAGAAGTCCCAAAACAGGGATAAAGATAAATATCCCCTCTAACTGAGAAGTAATCAAAATTATGTTCATTTCTACTAAGACATGATGAGAGTCTTAGTTGGAACAGGGCATTTGAACTCACTTTATATGGATATTGAAGCAAGCAGATTGGAAATAATTCAATAAACATTATTAATCACAGAGGCCTATTCATTATAGCCCCCAAGATGAATTTCCATATCATTTTTGGATCTATTATATACTTTCTACCTTAATCAACTTGAACATCACAAAAATCATGAACTGGATTCAATCAATATGATTCCCATTTTAAAGCTGAGAGAACTGAAGTTTACAAAATAACTTGTTATTTGTTATTTTGACTTTTTGCATATATGAGGTTGTGTTACTTCTGGGACAAACATATAGAATGTCAATTAAAAATCATTCATCATCATCTGCACTCAGACTATCAAACTTAAATATTTTCTTTTAGTGATAGTGGTATATATATATATGCTTTCTATTATTTAAGAATTTTATTTCCCCTACCTACCAGGATGGGATATAACATTTATGCTTTATTCCTTTTGAGTTCTGCTAAACTGTCCAGATGGGTGGAATTTATGGTCTTTTCATATCCTAACCATATGAGAGCATATAACTTCCCTATTCAATTTCTGACAAGGCAGTCAATAAGTTCATTCTCAACACCATGGAAGGGGAATCATAAAAGTGTATGAATGCTTGAACACAAGGCTCATACTATTAAATTGGAGACTGTCCACTTAATTTTAAAGAAGCAAAGGATTTCAGCTTCATTTAATCTCTTTTGGGTAGTTTCAAATTACTTTATTTAAAACCTCTGGATTTTATGATAACATTGATGGACTTAGAAGAAATCATACTACCAGAAACAAGTCAAAAAGGAACAGACAGAAACCAAATGGTTTCACTATTTTATAGGAGATGGAAAAGATTAACAAACAAAAAGCCATGAAAAAAAGTCAAAACAAACTAATAACCAATTTACAGTACACAACTTGGGGGGGGCAGGGTGGGAACAATCAATCAGGAAGGGTAGGGGGGTAAACCCTGGAGATCACAAAGATGTGAAATTTATACATAAATAAATTATTATATATGATACATAAATAAATAATATTATATATATGTATATATGTATATATATACATATATATACATATATATATACATATATATATGTAACCAAAAAACCTCTGGATTAGTCTTTAAGTTCGCTTGTCTTTTGATGATTGGTTGACCAGAGTCTTTAGATGGAAAGCTCCGGTCTAGGGTCTTTTATATTCAAAGCAAATGGTCACCAGTTTCTTTCATAGTCATCAAAAATAATTGAGCATTCCTTAACAGTTCCTGATTGAGGAAGGATGGTGGAGGCAGGAGTGGTGTTAACATTTCCTAAGAAATGACTTTGGCTTATCTGACAATGAAGTAAATGTCAATACTGCAAATATGCTATCTCAGCACAGGAGCATGCATTTTGGAACTCTCTCTTCTTAAGAAGCTACCAATGCATTTGCTGTAACTCTCACTTTGGGTTACCAAGTACGCAAGTACTATGCCACCAAAGCTGACATTATCATCTACCAAGTCTTTTAAATGACTAAAACCTGATCATATTTTATATCCAAAAGTTTTTGAGCTTAAATTTAAACTGTTGTACTATGAAATGGGTGTATCAAAGTTTTTGACTTGAGGTATCCAGGCTTCCGCTAATTTAGAGAATTATCTTATCATCAAAAGAAATATTTTCCTCAAAAAATTATAGATCCTAAGAAGTGGCAAGAGAGCTTAGTGGGGTATTTTTCTGGAACCACCAGGAGCATTTGTTCTTTACTTGAGAATCCTATGTTTGGTGTAGGTTGTAAAGTCTGCTGTCATGCCATAAAGAATTAGCAGATTCCAAAGTTCCACCAGGGAAACATCACAGCCAATTCCTCATCCCAAATAATTATTGATATTTTTAGTTAGTTAGACCCAAGTTTAAGTCAACCAAGGCAAATTCAGAATGAAGATGAAAGAAAAGGAAAATAAGAGACAAGAAGAAAGAAACTTTCTAAAGAAAGGACAGGGCAACACTTCTATAATACCACAAAACCACATCTTTTAAATCAAAAACACATCATAAAGTATTGTTTTCATTTATTTTTAATTTATATATACTATTTATTTTTAATTTATATATACTACTATACTATTTATTTTTAATTTATATATACTATTTATATATTATATATTTATATTTTATATATATCATATATATATAATATATGATATATATATATATATATCACTTCTTTGTGTTCCCCAGGGATCATCCACCACCTTCCCTCCCTGACCATTCCCTTCAGGGAGTAGATGGTAGGGTTAAAGTAACTTTTTAAATGAAGAAAAAAATTCTTCTCCCCAAATGGCTTATGTCCAGTCATAGCTGTATGTATCGTCAAGCAAGAAATAATCAGATGGTAACTGTAGTGTACATATCCTGTTGGTGACACCGGTTGGAGTGCAAGTATATATATACAATGTAGATTCATCATCAGTTCTAGCATTTAAAGAAGAAGAATATTGGAGATCTTAGTGGGCTTCATAGCTTTAGTGCTCTCAGGAAACCAGGCACACAGACTCACCATACAGGCAGACTGGACCAATTGCATGGCAAGCAGGCAGGCTAGGCTGTAATCTTCATGCTCTCCCTCTTGGCTCTTTCTAACATTTTATCATACATCCTTTCATAGTCTCCTCTCTCTACTGTCTTGGGGTGATGCTGCCTCTTTGTCTCCTCTTTCTAGGCCCAGGGGAGCTTCCTCACACATGCACACTCCCATTAGGCTAGGTATAGCACAGGTGCTGGTCATGGAGGCTACAGTGAAAGGATAAAATGAAAATTCATTTATCCAACAGTTAAGTCAAGAAAGCATTTATTTGAGAATAGGAATCATGATCCCAGTTGACATCAGAGGGGTGATGGGTCAGGAAGATGCATAGGCTGAATTGCAGTTGCTTGATTAGAAATCTTTTGGATTAATTCTTAAGTTCACTTGTCTTTTGACAGTTGGTTGACAAGAGTCTTTAGACAGGAGGTTGCAGTCTGGGATCTTACATAATAGTCAGCAGAAGTTCTCCCATTTCTTTCATTATCATTAAAAACAAGACAACAGAACTGCTGAATCAGGCTGCACTCATCTATTCAGTCAGAATTCTCAACGTGACTCAGAGACAAGACAGAGTCTGTGTGATTTAAAATGGGTTTCACACACAAAAATATCTGGGTAAGAAGTATCCTTTTTTTTTTAATGTTTTTCCCCAGCCCACCAATTTTTAATTGTTTTTTATTGATTGCTTTTATATATATATGTATATGCTTATGTATATATATGTACATACATACATACACACATATGTGTGTATGCACACATTGTTATATACCCCGAGGTTCTCCTACCACCTTGTCATCCATGAACTGCCATCCTGTGCCCATCCCTCTGCCAGTCTCCCTCTCCTTTGTTTTTTGCTCAAGTCTTCTATTAGTTTGTTAGTTTTAACTTTTCTTTTCTTTCTGTTTGTTAGTTTTCCCTATACCCCACATATAGGTGAGATCATCCAGTATATCTCTTTTACTGTCTGGCTTATTTCCACTAACATGATTCCTTCTAGGTTCATCCATGTTACCACAAATGCATCAAATTTATCTTTTTGATCGTTGAATAATATTCTATTGTGTACATATGTGACACTCTGATTCATTCATCTGTTTTGGGTCATTTAGGTTGTTTCCATTTCCTGGCTATTGTAACTAGTGCTACAATAAATATCTGAATGTCCTTTAAAACAGTGTTTTTGTAGCCGTTGGGTAGATTCCCAGAAGTGGAACTGCTGGATCGAATGGTAGTTCCATTTTCATTTGTTTGAGGGTCCTCCACACAGCTTTCCATAGTGGCTGGACCACTATTCCCACCAGTAGTGTAGAAGTGTTCTGTTCTCTCCACATCCACACCAGCACTTGCTGCCTGTTTTTTGGTTTTTGTTTTGTTTTGATATGGTATAAGGTGGTATTTGATGCAGTTTTGACTTGCATAAGAAGTGTCTTTTCTTTACATAGTAAAATTCTACCTTTTTCTAAGACATGTTTATTTTTTTGTTTTTTTTTTTCTTTTTAAATAATTTATTTATATATAAATTTCACATCTCTGTGATCTCTGGGGGTTCAACCCCCATCCCTGCCTTTAAGGATAGAATCAAATATAATTTTCTCTAAAGTAACATCAGTAATGCTTTCTATTTCCAAATTTAGCAGAATCTAATGATTCACATTCTGCCAAATTTCCAATATTGAAGTTCTTGTCTATCTTTCTTCAAATTCCTATCTTTTTACTCACTTCTAAGAATGAATAATAACTTTTCAAAACAAAATTTAACAACTGTGACATGCAGAATGTTTGCATTATTTTTAATATATTACAGTTTTCAGCTAATATTAAATTTATCTCTTTTGAAAGGGTGTGGTTAGAGATACCCAACTACCTCTAACACTTAACAAACTACCTCACACATTCAGATTTCATTGAATATATTCATAATAGTAGCTTTTGCATACAAAAATACAAATTTATTTTAAAATAAAGATTGTGCTATAGCTGTGTATCCCTTTTTAAATTTTGCAATGCATATGATACTTTTTCTCATATCTTTCTACATGACTTTTGATCAAAACATAACATTTCTCATAAAGATATAATTTTTGTCAACTGAAATAAACTCTGTTGTGAAGCAAATTCAAACTTGAAATAAAAATGCAAATTTATTAAAGGAGTTGTTCAGCTATTGAGAACCAAACTGAGATCATGAATCCAGAAAAGAGCCAAAAATTTTCTCTGAGGGACTGACCTGCTTTCAGTGGTTTGATTTTAGTTTGTATAAACTACATACACAGAATACATAATTCATTCTATAACAGATACAGGAGAGATTGGTGAATTTCTATCATTTTTAGTTAACAAAAGGAGGCTTTTTCTAACATTCTGAGTTAATGATAAAAGGAGGAGCTCTATGTATAACTTCAAAGTGATCGTATAATCTTACAGTGCCAACCAGTTAGCGCTCTCTCTGTGTAGAAAGACATAAACACAAAAAGCAGCTTGGATCTCTTCTTCTAAGGAACGTCACTATAGACCTGAGATAAGCCATGTAGCTGGGTAATTCTCTCCTGTCTTTTCCCACCCAGCATCTCACAAGTAGTGGTGGATTTGATGGGTGAACTGATCAGGGTATTTCCCTGCTATTTCCCACAGGACGATCTCACAGCAAATCAAGCTGTTTAGCTACTAATTCCAGAATCTTATGTTAAAAGTCATACTTGGACTTATTTTCAACTTAATTATGGATCCTTTGTCTCCCCTAATACCTTCCCTTGGCCACCTTGTCTCACTACAGGACTTTGGTGGAGGGTTTTAGTTTATTGAGAAGTTTAACTAGTCAAACTAGTTAAAGTTGTCATAACTAGTTAAAGTTGATTTTAACTATCTCATAACTTGATTTGATTCTTATAGAATGTCTGATATATAATTGTCTTGTATTTCAAACAATTTTTCAGTTTCCTGTGCCAAATGGAAGATAACAAAGAGTCATCTCTCGTACTTCTGTGAACATCATAAGACTTCACATTTCTATGTCTCTATTTTGCATGTTTCTCTTTTGGAATACCTCGTCAAAGGTTGCCAACAGCAACTAAGATATGACACTAGCTTTCTGTTTTTCAACTCCTTTCTCTAAAGCAGTTTTTTTTTCATTAAGTATATCGTGAACTTTGTATATTATTATAAGAACCAGTTTTAAGTAATATTTTAAGAAATATTGCACTCCACAAAAGAAAGATTTAATTCTTCTACTATCTGATGAGATCTCTTTATCCACTAACCAGTCTTTACATTAGTGCCATGTAGTGTTTTTAAATTAATCATCTACTTTTAGCTATCAATATTTATATCAGTTATGTTAACAAGACTTTCATGGTGCTCAAAGGAAGACAGAAAGACAACCTCTCGTGCTGATCTCAGCAAGTTTAGTATTCATTTATTCTATGAACTCATCATAGGCTGTCAGGGGGCCCTGACTCTTCCACTCACTCAGGGACAGATAACAGTAATAATTTTAAATGTTGTCAGTTGCTGCAACAGAGGAAATCATAGCTCTGCTAGGTCTTTTATTTGCAGGGTGTGGGATGTGCAGAGACAAGGTGGTGGGACTTCATGTTAAGATGCGTCTCTGTGTCATGAGCTAGAAATGAATGCAAAGTTCATACAACAAAATGAAATTTAGATGAAGTCCAAGTGTAATTAATGTTCTAAGTGATAAGATGAATTCTCGATGAGCTACTAAATTGTTGCTGCATTTGCCTAAACAAATATAACAGATTTTAGATATATAACAATATTAATCTATAACATAACAGATATAACAACTTTTATTTGGTAGTTTACAGAAGTTCTAAAATTGTTATGTATTTTTAAAAGTATTTCATTTCATTTTATATAAAATGCCATCAAAATTAAGGTTCACAACATCCATCTTTAATGTTCCAGTTGAATTGATGCATTCAAGTGTCCTCATGCCAAGTTTCTTATGCTGTTCAATAAATCTGTCCTAAAGAAGACACTCTAAAACCAGCAACAGATGCACAGATATAGTCAGTTTCAGCAAAATACCCCATTTAGAGCCATAAACATTTCAATATCCAAGGCACTGGCATTTAGTAGACCAGAAAGCTGACTCACAGGAATTTTTTTTTTTAATGTAGCAAAAGCAACAACCAATGAACATTTTTTAACATAGAGAAATTGCTATGGACATGGCATTATAACATATTTCCTGCTAGAAGCATCAGCATTGTGCGAATAAAATTATACCTTGTGCTCTTCAGAATAGGAAGGCAATACTTAGATATGCGGCAAACCATCCCTATAGAGAATAATTGTATTGAAAGGTAACTTGGATTTTAACAGTTATATGCTTTCACATAAATCTAGAATAATTATTTAAAAACTTATAGTGACTGTGTAGCTGGATGGAAATTTAAACAAAATGAACAGGATTCTATTAAGAACTCTAATATCTGGGTGATTACTTAAGTAATGCATTTGTCAACACAAAAGTAGTGAGCTGGACTATTTAGTGTGATCCTAACTTTTGTCAAAATTATTTTCTGATAGGAAAGAATTTTTAAAAGCTAAATAAGTTGTGTTACACTAATTATTTTTCTTCCTTTTTTTTTTTGGGGGGGGGACTAGGTCTCACTATTTTTGCCCGTGGAACCACAGGCTCTCGTTGCCCGGGGTACCACAGACTCAAGCAATCCCCAGCCACAGCTTCCCAGGTAGCTGGGATTACAGGTGCAGACCACCACGCCCAGCTATATTTTTGGAACGAGGTCTCGCTATGGGCCCCAGGCGGGACTCAAACCGCGATCCCTAGCCCCGGTCTTTTCATAGACTGAAGCTTACTGCATGAGCCACCGTACCCGTCTATACACTAAATTTTTATTTTGTGTTGTAATGGATGATGTTTTCCCTTCTTGGAGAAGTGGAACAGATGTTATTGGAGACACCAACTCCTCCAAGTAATACTGAATCACGAATTTTTCATTATTGAAGGAGAGGATAATGATATTTATCAACTTCTGAGTTTAATGTTAATGTGTCCAAATGGCAAATGAAAATGATGAAAAAATATGAAGCATATATAAAAGGAAAAAAGAATGGACCAAAATTTCTTCAGAAGACTGAAGAAAAACCGTGAAGTGAAAAGGAAACCTAAGTGTCTAGTCGGAAAATACCTATCTGGAGACAGGTACTCTTAGCAACCATCACAAAGCATTTTCTGGGACAGATAGTATCTTCACTTCCTCCTTTTCTTGTCTTAACGTATATCCTTTCAGAAGATTCTATTGCTTTTTTTCAGCATTTGAATTAGAAAACTAAATAGCTTTTCCGAAGAGTTTGAGATTGTCTTGGGTCAGAGTATACTCAGTATCTTTTATTTTTCCCCAAGCTTTGTAGAAGAGGTACCTAACTATCAAAGAGTGATAGACAAACACTCCTAATGCAAAATTTCCAAAAGTTTTGGAGAGAATAAAAGTAAATAGTATGCAGGGTTTAGATCAAAGAAGAGAAGGGAGACCTGGAAGAGATTACTCTTAGGGCTGGCAGGTGACTTGAGAACTTCCAAATGAATTTGCCTCTGAATTACCCAAACCAACGTCCTTTTTTCCCCCCAGTATATTGGCAACATTAGGTTGATTCATTCTTGGGGATATTCTAGGCAGTTTAGGATAGGAACAGGATTAATTGGATCTTATGATCATCACCAGCTAACAAGAGAGACTGAGGAGATTGTGATCCCTCTGGAAAAACTTCATTGTTTTTTAAAGCTGCCCTATTCCAAGTTAGTGAAATTTATCAGTTAGACAAAATATCTCCCAAACATTAGTATGAGAGAAAAAATATGATCTCATTATCTCTCAGGAGTTTATGCAATATTAAGTAGCAACTCACAACATTTTAACTTTTTTCATAAATCCTCTTGATCAAATTTTATGTGCAGCTAATTTGATTCAGGGACCATAATTCTTGGAAGGGGTGTAAATTATATAGAGCTCTCATTAATAGTTATTCTGATTACATTGAAAAAATATAGATACATTTTCATAGACAAAGTAAGACATCATCAGTGATGTTACCCATTATTTAAATATTCAAGTCAAACTCCCCCTAGAGTTAGTCTTGAGATTACTACTTAAAGTTATTAAATCATGATAATAAATGGCTTTCGCAAAAGAGAGCCATCTTTGATTTTTAAAAATAGCTATGATAATTGGTCTGTCAGAAAACAGTATTCACCATACATATTTTCTATGAATTAAATCTTGGCAGAATAATAATAAAATTGGATATTCATGTCTTTTAAGCATATGCTTCATAATAAATATTTTGTTATATAAACCCAGAAAGATGTCTATCATTATTTTATTTTAATGTGAAAGATATTCATATATATAATTTAAAAGATACTAATATTCAGATGCAAAAGCTTGAACTTGACATAAAGAACTTCATGTTTGAAGAGGGATATTTTCATAATATATAAAACATAAAAATAATATAAGTCAGAGATTGTCACATTGATTTACTGATTGATTTGTTCACTTACTTGACACTTAAATGGTATGTTATCCTTACTAGTGTCTGGACTTTACCCTAAGTCACTGAAACAGCACAAACTGGAGAATGGTATGTTGCATTTTCATATTGTGGCTATTTATCTTACATTTGGATTTATAGGAGAAAGTGAAAAGAAGATTCATGAAAAATAATTAGGAACATGTGTCAAAGTCTTACTATGAGAGTTGAATGTCTGAGCCTCAACTGCATCAGGGGTACCAAAAATATGGAGATGATCACTCTGGAAAAATATTTGATGCCAAAATCAACAAGAATTGATGACTGTTTATAGATCAAGGGCAGAAGGGAAGTAGAAGAGGGCATCTGGATGTCTTAAGTTTCCTGAAGATGGCAATTGAGTGTTCTCATCAATTGAGATTGACAAAACAATTCATATAGTTGTTGATGGCTGAAGCAAGGTACAAGAAAGAGAGATGGCTTAGCCAGAGGCTAAGGGTTGATTTGGAAGTAATGAACTAAATGACAAGTTATTAACAAAAAGAAAGGAATATTTTATAGAGATACAAGGTGAGGGTCAGGTGAATTCTAAAGGTGAAGGTAAACAGTGAGGAAGACATTGAGCTGGTTAACATATTAGTTTTTGAGGGGTAATTGGGGCCAGGGGGATTGGTCACAAGTGGTCACTATCTTTGTTTAGAGGGATTTTTATAGGTAAACACTTTGGAGGAGCAGCGGTGCCATCACATCTTTAGAGGATCAATGCTAAATTTTTGTCTCTAGTTTGCCACAGGCAATTAAGGCTAGAGGGGGTTTTTCCCATTTCCCAGCATTATCTGTCTGGCCTGTGAACCGCATACAACATATAGTAAATAATCCTTAAATATAAGCACTTCTCTCCATCCTCCATGCTACTCATCTCATCTTATTTAAAAAATAAATATCTTGATGATTTTCTAATCATGAGCCATATTAAAACCAAATTCCAAAAATTAAAGAAATGCAGCAATTGCATAGAAAGTAATAGTTCTCCTAAATATTTCTCACCTAAATTTTGTCAACTGTTAGAGCAAATTTTCTGGCTTTCAGTCTTTCAAAATGTTCATACTTGATAAATGGGAATGAAAATACAACTATATTTTTGTCTCCAATGTTCCTCTAAAAAATTTATATAGGAGGGAGAGTTGATCCCATG
Source organism: Uropsilus gracilis (assembly GCA_004024945.1). Classification (NCBI taxonomy): domain Eukaryota; kingdom Metazoa; phylum Chordata; class Mammalia; order Eulipotyphla; family Talpidae; genus Uropsilus; species Uropsilus gracilis. Next base: position 41,470 of record PVHY01001144.1, read on the forward strand.
TCACCCAGTGAGTCAATAGGTACCATGAAATTAAGGGTGACACTTAGATAATTGAAAAGTATATGGCCACACCACCAGTTTTAAAACATGGTATATAAACTAAGACCTCAGAACACCCAGTCTAATTTATAGACTTTATATTTCAATCTTCATTCTTTCATACTCTACATTTTGGACTCAGAAAAGTAAAAGGACAATTTCGAATGAAAACATTAGAAAATAAAATATATTTTAGTTAAGCTATAAGTTTGGATTTTATATAAGAAAGTAACTACTAATTAATATATGTTAAATTCTGTAAGATTTTGTTTAAAATGCTATATCTTAAATGTTTATACTGTTTGGGAAGTTTTGGTATATTCATAGAATGTATTAAAATCAATTTTGAATTTAATGAAACTGAACTGGAAAATAACAGTGCATTAAGGTTTTTATACACAGAGAAATCATTGCCTGCAAATTGTGAGTTTTTACTGCTGAATCACTGGGCACAGCAGGTTGTTGAGTTAGTTTTGACAGAAGCACAACTTCAAAGTTACAAAGGTGAATCCACATGGTTAGATGATCACACCTAAGAGTTGCAGCAAAATGTTTCATTGATTGAAGAGGGAAAAGTCATGTTAACCAACACCACAATGCTTCCATGTGTCAAAATGGCATTTCTATTTATGCATCAGTCAAATTATTATCTAAGTTTTACTATGTGTGGAAACACACACATATGATATGACACGTGAGAAAGCAGAAAGCCTGGCAAGTTCGGTAAGAGACTGTTGTCATGATAAGAAAGCATTCATAGTGGGATTCAAGATGATATTTTAGGTTACTTTCATGAAAAAATTGTTGTATGCTCTGGTTTTTAAGTTTTGTTTACATACCATAGAATATAACAAAAACAAGTGAAATTTATGAACAGATAGATCCCAAGTCTGCCCTTAAGCAGTCCATTTTTTACCCGATCTTTTGTTTCAATTTATCTTTCCATTGAGGGCAGTGTCCTTCCACTGAGGACAATCTTCTTGTAGACAATGTCCTAAATGTTTTTCTATTTTTTCTAACCACATGACGTGTTTTCCTATTGATTGTATACTTCAATTGTCATCCTGAAAATGAACATATTTTCTTCTTGGCACTGAGCACTGTTCTTTGGTATTTTACTTCCCTGGTACATATAGCTGTGAAGGGTCATGGCCAAATTTGTCACCATTGTTTTCTATAGGATGCAGCTGTGATTTCTAAAGTAGAAATGAAAGAAAGGGTTGATTTCGCAAGAACAATGAAAGGGAGGCATGATTGTCGTATAGGTCTGTACAAATAGAAAACATACACTTGCTAATTCAGATAGAATTTTAACAGTTGATAAGGACATATAGAAATTTGAGAGGAGCTGATGAAATGTGTTCTAGGTTTGCCTGAAGGGAATGACAGATCACAGACTGAGTCACCCCAAAATCTCCTTTTACTGTTGAGTTTTCAGGGGCTCTGACCCTTGCCTCCTTTAGCAGCTCCAGCAATAAATGGACATCCAAGAAACTAAAGAGAGAAATGATTGAATTCATGCTTGTGGAACTCTGTAATATGTAGAAACTTAGTGAATGAATGAAATAGTTTGTATAAGGGAGAGAAAGGGCTAGAATTCTTGCTTTTAAGATAAAGGGAGATTTAGAGTATTATTCATGCACTAAATGATTAAAATAATGTTGCTTTGATATGCTTTTGGGTGTCCTGACCTGGAACCCAAGTTCAGGAAGCTTTAGAAAGGAAACATTGGATACAGGCATAACTCCATATCCTACAATAACTCCAATATCTACAAAATGAATGCCTTGTGTCCAATTTTCATCACAATGAATAGATGTGCATCTGTTTGAAGATCTTAAATCCACAACTATAGTTGAAAGAGTATTAAAGATCTGGGACATTCATGCTCATTTTTTTCAGCCTTTTGAAGTTCAGAAAGGCAGTCTACAACAAGGTTGACATAAACTTTATATTCAATCACAGTAACAGTCATGCTGTGGTTAATCTACAGAGTGCTAGATAAGTGCTAGGGCACATGGCATATATATCTATGTATGGCTAAAAGCTTCCACCATGAAAAAAAGAAAGGTAAATAAATAAATTGTTTCAAATATTACTTTATTTATAGTTGAGAATAAGCAAAAGGACATTGCTAGTCTGACAGAACACAGAAAAAAAACAAAATAATCACCCAACACATATGACTCATGCACACACACACATGCACACACACAGTGTTGGTTGGTCAGTACTGGTCAAGTACTTTCTCTGATGGATACATGGAGTAGGAAGTAATAGCTCAACCTGGTAGGCATCGCATCCATCATCAGGGAGCTTACATCTAATAGTAAAGGTAGATATTAACCCCACAGTGTAAATATTAGGAATGTCACAAAAAAGAGATATTGTACTTCATAAAAATTGTAAAACTATCATTAATGATATAATTTCAGATAGAGTGAGGATAGTAAGTACTTCATGAGGGGATGATATAAAAGGTAGGATTAATTGGAGATAAAGGGATGATATAAATTACATGTGACTGGAGAAGCTAGAATCTGACCACAATGTGAGATGAGTCTGTGCTTTGAAAAGGAGCAAGAGTCAGACCATGTGAGGCATAGGAACCATGTTAGGAATTGTACCTTATGCCCTGGGAAATGGGAAACCTTTGATGGATTTTAAATAAGAGAACAATAGAACATGTTTTGTTTTAAGATTTTATTTTAACAATTGTGTGGACATATGCTTATAAATGGGGAGATCAATAGGAATCTATTGTATCAATCTTGTGATTCCAAGAGGGCCTGGACTTGAGATGGAGAATAGATAGAATGAAGATATTTTGAGAGACAAAATTATCAGGTCTTAATATTTGTTACCATGAAGGATTAAGAAAATCATCCAACGATGATTCCTGGATTTCATGCTATACCATTCCTACACATAAGAATCAGGCATAGAAAATTCTGAGGCAAAAGGTTAAATCAGTTTAGAATATGTTAAGTTTGTGGTATCTGAGGATCATGATATGCTTTTAGACATGCAATTGTACAATTAAATAGTGTATAGTAAGTATTTGGCATAACGTCTAACAGGACAAAATCTTAGGTAATGATATCTACTATTTACATATTTGGATTCTGTTAGCAGAAGAGGAAGTGTATTTGAGTTGTCACAGTCAGCAGATGATTATTGAATGTGTGGGTGTGGATAATGTCACATGGAGAGAGGAGGTTCCATGAACAGTATACTAGGACCAAACATCAAGGTCAGAAAGGAAGAGTTGAATTACATCATGGACAAGATGCAAATACTGGTTCTATCCCTCAAATGAGAGATTGCAGATTTTTCCATTATAATCCTACTGTCTAAATTTCTACGATTCCATGTGAATGCACAGGCTTTATTTAGGAGTAACATGAAAGATTATCTTTCAGATGTCTAGACAACTGACCTTGTTGTCTAGAAAACAAGTTGTCTAGAAAACATGGAAAGTGACATGTTCCATCTGTTTCAGTTTGACTAAAAGTTTATTAATTATATGAACTATAACTTTGAAACAATTATAAGCACAACAAAAATATCAAACAAAATGCCCGGAGGCATACACACACAAAGCCTTATTTTGTGGTAAGTGTTGGTAATAGTAATAGCTGTGATTTACTTTCTTCATAGTTAAAGATGGGGATTATCTTTCTATCATATGAAGATTTTCTGTCATCTATCTACATATCATCTATTATCAACTATCTATGTGTATATAATTTCATATTAGTAAATGTAAAAGAAGGAAAATAAAAGAAGATGGGGAGTTAAGATTTAAAGTGATAAAATATCCTTTTCAAGCTCAAGTGGTAGGTAAAGACTTGGTGATCAAAATCAGAAGTTTGTGGTTAACTCAGAACTAGACATTTCAAATGAACATGACAGCTGTTCTCTTATGAACTTGTAATATAAACTTAGATTAAATGTAAAGCTGAATTAATGAAAGAAAGCTTGTTTTCCACCCTCACCAACTGCTTTACCAAAGAGAAGCTAACCATGCAGTAATGCAAAGGTCAGTCACCATGTGAAGTGAAAGGATACAGCTGAGAACTGTCACACATGGTGAGAAAATCCACTACAGTCCAGGTGTGGTTTTCCTATCTTTTCACTGACATTAGTTCCAGGAGCTTTTAATTTTCTAGGCTCTGGAAAAAAATACTTGTGCTAATAATAGTCATGTTTGAGTGAGAGAACACATTGATTTTTCTAAACATGAGCTGTACACCAGGCAGTTTTTGTTCACACTAAAATATTTGATTTTTCTCCCAGAGACTAAGCTCACCAATATAGTTACAACTCTCTATTCCCCCTTATCATATCACCCCACTCTGTTACATAATTTTCACTATTATTGCCCTTCAGACAATACATCTATGACAGATTTCAATATTCTGATGTAGGAAGGATGTATGGGAATTGTGGGTGGTTTTTGTTCTTTGCAACACAGAAATCAAGAATAATGCCTTGGGAAGAAGATAATCCATGAGAAAATAACAATACCAATTAACCATTCTGTTCAAGATCCAGAATTTAAATACTACTCACCCTCACTACTTTGATAAGAAATGGAGACTAATACAAGTCAAAAAGAAAAAGGCAGAAACCAAGTGGTTTCGCTAATATATGGGATATAGTGAATAAATAAACAAAAGCCTTGAGGAAAAGTCAAAACAAGCTAAGCACCAAACTGAAGCACACAACTTTGAGCAGGAGGGAAAGGGGGAGAACGGAGGGGAGGGTGGGGGGGGCTGTAAATCCCTGGGATTACAATGTTGTGAAATTTATATATAAATTAAAAAAAAAAAGAAATAGTGACTAGCTACAGCCCTTCTTGAGTATTAATCTTCAGTTTCTCATGGTTCTGAGCACTATTTATTCTTAATATCATATTTTTCCCTGAGATTTTAGACTAGTGGAGCAATCCAAATAGCACAGGAATGGCTAGCAAAGTCAAAAAGAAAAAGACAAAAACCAAATGATTTCACTAATATATAGGCTATAGTGAAAAAAAAAAGGACATAGACCAGTTTAATGATGTGCTCATGGGAAGCTGCAGTGATTATGCAAATTTTGTTTGCAGTTTGAGGGCAAGAGGTTTAAATCCTAAACCTAGAAATACCAAATAAAGCAAAAACAAAACAAAACACATAAGAGGAAAAACCAAGGGGACCTGGGTCACCAAAGAGAGAGGAAAGGACTTCTCAGTACAAGGAGGGGATAGCTTCATCTTTACCGTGAAAGTCAGGATGTGTTTCTCAGGTAGAAGGGACTTATTTTCAGAGGTACCTATGATAGAGGTTCTGTGGTGAAATTGGGGGGCTGTAGCCCCAAGCATGATAGTGCTGCATTAAGATGGCAACCATTGTGTGCCCTGGTGGCCGGAGAGTTATAGAAGGGAAGACAAGCCTTCTCAAGAGAGGAGCAGAGTGAGGGGATTTAAGGAGCAGAGGAGAAAGAGGGAAGCTGGAGAAAGAAGAGAGAGTGGAGGAGCAGCAAGGAGGCTAGAGGCCTCAGAGTTGCTGCTGCCATGTGTGGCAGCAAGGCAGGAAAGGAAGCCATGCTGTGGGCTTCCATCCCAACCTGGTCTAGTGAGAAGCACTGGGAAGCAGGTTGGTTAAACTTGTGTCCTGTGTGAGCTGACTTGGAAATTTGGTACTTGAAAAATTGTTTTAACTTTGAAACTGTGAAGTTTGGAAATTGCCTGGAGAATTGAGGAGAACTGGGAGTGTTGCTGTTTTTATGGTGAGATGTCTGAAGTGGATACTGCTGTTGTATCAAGTGAGTCTTGCTGGTTTTGGGCCACTTTAGAGTTGAAGCTGAAAGAATGCCGGAGCTGTGCCTTTTGGAGGAGGATTGAGGATACCGTCTTAGTTTATTTTCATTTGACTTGAAGTGAACTATTGTGCCTTTGGAGGATTGACATTGCCATCTTGGTTTCTTCATCTAACTTGAAGGTGGGACAGTCGCCATTTTGTGGACACATGTAAATAAGACCTATATGCAGTTTTTTGGAGTAGAGACTGAACTGGTTGGTAAGATAATCAAAAGCCCATTGTATGCTCAGTGACTTTTGTTTATTTTGCCTTTTTAATAACTATGTTTTTGTCTCTTCTTAAAGTTCATGTGGCCTTATTACTGCTCACATGAGTTGGGATGAACCTGATGAGTGGCTGCTCCTGTTTGTAAGTTTAGTTTAAGTTCTCTGCTTTGCCTGTTTCATTACCTGATTTCACCTACATCTGTATAAAATCCCCCAGACTCTAACTCTGAGTCATTAAAAAATGAATAGTGATAGTTTCTTTGTGAGAGAAAGATAAACCTTATAGAGCCTTGGATTAGGGGAAAGACAAACACCTTTTACTTACCCTCCTTTCTATTACTCTCAACTCAGAATGACCTGCATGCTACAGGCGGGTGTCTTGCAGAGTTCAAATCTGAGCTTCTTTGGGATTTTTCTGACTTGATTGGCTACCAGGTTGCTTTTAAGCTTAAGCTAGCCTCTTTTTCTCCCAAGGAGTGGTGGAAAGCTTAATTCTGTCATAGTCAGACACAGGGACTCGGTGGACAATATTTGTATGTAGTATGATTCTAGGACAAAAGGTCTGCAACACATCTTGCCCAACAACTCACAGTGTGCAAGGTATCAGCTTTCTGGTCCTTGATAATTGGCCCCATCTTCTTAATCTGTGTGCTATTTAAAGTTGAATGAGTCTGTTTCTTATAGACAGACCCAGTGTGAGGCAAGTTTCCTCAAGTCTCATCCCATTTTTGTTAATTCTATATCAGAGTCCTAAGCTCTGGATGGAGGTGTGGTGCTTTAAACATTGTCTTCTATATGAATTGAATGTGTTGAGAGCCAAGTACCTTTGTTGAGGTATTGTGAAAATGAAGCGAGGACCACAACATGGGCAGTGTTAATTTTTTACTAGAGTTTAGGCATCACCATTACATGTCTGGAAGAGGTTAAGAATGACCTGAAGCTGGGAGGTAGATGGTTACTTTCTCCTTTTACCTTGACATTGCAGATCTTAAGAGGGCTTGGTCAATAGTAAACTAATTTAACTCCCAAGTATATTGGTCCAAGGCCCAAATGGGGAAACATAAGAGTGACCATGCTAGGTGCAGCTGATAGTCTTTTGTTTTGGGTCATAGGTATGGTTTGGTAATTATTATGCTAATTTAACTCCCTGCACTATTGTTCCAAGGCCCAGGTGGGGAAATAGAGCTGGACCTAACCAGAGTGTGACCCATAATCCTATCATCAAGATGCAAGGAGGAACAAGGAAACGGGGATAAAGAAGAAAGGTACAGGGACTTCAGGAAGGGGGGGAGAGAGAATAAAGAGATCAGGTTAGTTTGGAGGAAAGAATGGGATCAGATTGCATTTTATGAGATTTAAATGGGACTGGATTAAATGGAATTGGAACTTGGGGTTTTTTTGGTGGGGGGGAGCTCTGAGATAGAGCTTTTGGATGAAATTCAAGTTTTTTCCTGGAAAGGCCTGATGAGCTTTTGGAGGAAACAATAGAGAACTTTTGAAAGAGATAGATGTTTGGTGGGAGGTCTGTTTAAGCTTTGTAGGAAGCAGATCAGAACTGGCTTATGAAGGAGATCTGAACTAGCTTTGAGAGGAGAGCTGATCTGACATCAGGCATCTGTCATCAAGAGCTTTGAGTTTTGCTTCAGAAAGTAAAGAACCCAGGAGCTTTTGAATCATTTGGCACTCCAGGTACTCCAGTCTTCAAATGTTGAGGGCTGGATGAAGGCAGAGAAGAGGTGTTCATGGTGGGCTGCTGAACTACCCTGACAACCAGGAGAGGAGTACAGGAGAGAAAGAGGCTCAAGTTGAACCTCAAGTTGGTTGCAGAACTCACTTCATATTGGCTACAGTGACTGAAGGCTGAAGACAAGGATGTGAACTGGTGGTTTGGGGCTGAGTTGCACTAAGACTGAGGTAAAATCTATGCAGCTCTTGAGAAGCAGAAGCAGGGTTCTTTTCTATTTGGGACACTTGTGAGGGTGTGGACTATTAAGCTCTTTTAGTTTTCTTCTATTTGTAAATAAATCCCTGTGTTTACTGTTACAATGAAATTTTGATCTCTGGGCAACTGCTGGGGTACAGATGGAAGAATCCCACTGACTAAATTAAAAGGGGTGAATACTCCCTAACCCGGTAACAAAAAGACATTTAAATAGACCATTTTACACCATTGCTTTTCTCCTTTCTTTCATTGTTCTTCTCAGTACCTCTCTCTGTATTTTCTTTAGGATATTAGCTGATAGCTTCTACCATTCAATGACCTATTCCTGAAATTTTGCCCTTCAGATTTCTCAGTTACGTGCATCAATCTCTTTTTGTTCCCAATGCATATGTCATTTATACTCACTTCACTTAAATATGCTTATTTATATTACAACTATAGTCTGGAAAAGAGAACTGAATATGAGATATGTGGGTAGTAGGAAGAACATGAAAAAAAATTTAATATTCATAAAAGCTGTAAGAGAAAATATTAATTTATTTGCATTGAATAAAGTGGTCATTTATAAAAGAGATTTGACCCATGATATACAGACAGTAGAAACACTATTTTTGTTGAGACAGTAAGCTGTCTTCATGAAGATTTTTTTCGTGTAATACCCCAGCTGTAAAAAAAAAAAAAACTCCTAGAAAATAATGTTATAATTCTATCCTCTGAAGTAGGTAAGCTCTATATTTTTTCTATCATAAATCCTTTGATGCTCAATAAAAGCTGTTTCAAAAATAGGGGAAATGCAAAAACATTGAATTACTAATTTAGATTTTTTTGGTTGAAAGCTATTTTAGCTATTTCTTATTTCCATCACACTGACATTTTTAAAGCTTTATAAAAAAAGGACTTTTATGGTGAATACCATCTCAAATTCAATGGAGATTATAAGCAGAGTAGAAGATAAGCTCTTTCTTTTATGGAAAAGAAAATATGTTGCCCCAAAATTTCAAATGTGAGTTAGTGAGAAAATAAGAAATGACATATTAATTAGAATTACTCCAGAATAGTCAATTGTTTCAAAAATTGCAAAGGAGAGATATATAGATAGAAAAATATGTGTATAAGATTGACTGATAAAGACTTAAGTTTTTCAAACATTCTGTTAGCTATGAGGAAAACAACCTCAAATTGCTGAATCAAAAGTTACTATTTAGAAATTTGTTCTATTATCATCAATTTCTGGGAAAATTTAATCCTGGAAACACCATTTATATACAACTAATTTATAGCAAAGCCTTTGTTTCCCCAAAGCCTTACATTTATAGTTTTCTATCCCAGTGATGTAAGTGGAGAAATAAAATAAACTTAAATAATATTTAACTTTTAAAACTTAATAAATGAGAAATCCCTCAGCCAATTGAAAAACAACTTAAAAATTTGTTTTCCGTCTACCTTCTAGCCAGTATTTTTTTCTTCATCTTGCAAACACTCAAGTAGACTGGAATAAAAGAATTGTAACATTTCCTAAAAGAATGGTATCTCTGAGAATACTTAGATACACCTACAATAAAGAGCTTTCTTATCTTGCTACCTAATCTTAGAGTCAAGGGCTTAGATTATATGGCCAATTGAGAGGAGGATATTAAATATTGCGCATCCAGCAATTGAAAGGAAGAAACCAAACAGAATAAAATAATAACAGACAGAAACTTCTAAACAAAGAATTTTACTGCTTCAAAACAAACAAAACCAATGATAATGAACAGAATAGAAAATTTATTTGTGTTTCCCATGAGATCCTCTGGCTATATGTGCATTACAATGTTGTAAACTGATTATTTTGTTTCATACATTTATTTGCCAAGCTGGGAAATTACTTAAAAATAATTTTGAACAAGGCAAAAGTCAATGTAATTGGGAATATAGAATGCTTCATTTTCCAATTCTTGCTACCACTAAAGACCCACTTCTATTGGTTCTTTTTACATGGCACATCAAGTGAGTGGCTAAAGAAAAAATTATAAGGTATACTTTTAAAAAAAAGTAAAAACAGAATTTGAAAAGACAATGTAAGCAGCAGAACCAGACTGGAAGGAATATTAGAATTAAGAGACCAGGAATTTAAAACAACTATGATAAATGTGTTAAGGACTCTATAAGGCAGATAACAAACAAGAATACATCGGCAATGTAAGAAATAACTGAAAGGAAATTCTCAAGAGAAAAAACTCTAACAGAAATGAAGAAGGACTTATGGGCATATTAGTACTCTGGGCACAGCTAAGGAAAGACTTTCTGAGCTAGAGCATATATCAAAAGAGACCTGCAAAATGAATGGTGAATTAAACAAGACAGAACAAAACAAGACAGACTATTCAAAGATGATGGGGAACTACAAAACATGTAATATGCATAGTCACAATGGAAGTATTGAAGGAGAAAGGAAAAAAGGGAAAAGGAAACCAAAATATTTGGAACAACATGACTAGAATTCTTCCAAATGAATGTCAATATTGTAAACTATGGACTTTTAGTGATTATGATAGTTCAAAGTTGTTTCATCAATTATACCATCAAATCTACCACTTATTCATCAATTATACCATCAATTCTACCACTTATGGAGGGTGATGATGATGGAGGAGATGATGTAGAAGTAGGAGTAGGAGGTGTGTGAAATTTCTGTACCTTCCTCTTTACTGTGCGCCTAAAAATGTCTTTTAAAAAAATATGTTTAAGGGTAGTCAGTGTAAAGCCTCATATTTCCATCAGTGTGGCTAAGATGCTATGTTTGTCAGGTATTTGATGTTCCCAAATGACTAGTTTTTGGTTTCTACTTCCAGTTACACAAACTGGAATTAGATGATTTGAACAGATGAGAAGAGATCATCACAACTACCAGATAAACAACTGCGACAAACATATTTCAGCACGCTATGAAGACTGAGTTTGGAGGTAGCATTATACCATAGAGAGAAAATTTCTAGCTCTTTCAATAATGCAAAAATAATCACTGTTTATCATTTTCAATCTTAATCAAGCTATATGACCATAGAAGCTTTCAGGATCCAACAATTCCATCTTGCTCGTAGCCAGCTAGCTGTAAATGTCTAATGTAACTAGATATTTTCAGCTCTGCAACTTAAGTCACATTTAGAAGTTTAGAGGCCATATGTTTACTTGTGTGGGTTACTGTCTGCCATCTAATAAATCAAAATAATGTATCAATTTATTTGCTGTTTGGATTTCCTTTTTGTAATATTTGATAGGGGACCAATATTATGTCTTTTTGATTACCTCAAATGACAAAGGAATTTCTGAAACAATCCCTCACTTTTTTCAAGTAATGTGACAAATGGTTATTGTAATACCATGTAATAAAATGATTTGAAATGAGAATAAGCAAGAAAATATTACTGGATGTTTTTTCAATATATAATGTTTTTTCAATTTCATTGTTGGGTGTGACTGTCTATTTTCTAGGCTATTTCAAAACTAGAGGCATTTTCGTCTTGTAGAAATGCAAATAATTTCTTTCTAGTGGAACAGATATACTAAAGTCTGAATTTTATAGCTTTGTTAGCATTAACTGTCTAGGTAACCAAGAATTTCATCATAATTTAACCACAGATGGCTCTGTCAATGTTTTTTATCTCACTAATTAATGTGTTCAGTAAAATGTTTGAAATATATTTTATTTTATCTATTTGTATGTGAAGCCATGCTTTTACAAATCTTAAAATATTATCCTTTAAATCTTCATTATGGTACATAAACATGAAGAGATATTCTACATAACTGACTTTTCATTTTGTCCTGCTATTCAAATCATTTGTAGGGCTGTTAAAACACAGCTTCTTGGGTTCCAGAATTTCTGACCTCATTTAGTTAGGATGAGTTCCAAGAATCTCCAAGAATCTGCATTTTTAACTAGTGCCCATGAAATAGTGGTGTTGCTCGTACAGACTTTGTGACTTGCTATCCTAAATTTACCTTCTGCTGTCTCTCTAATAGTCTCTCTAGAAGCAAACATTATCCATCACAAAATTCTTTATGTAAAACTTGAGAAGTGATATGACTATTGCACCAGAAATGTTACATAATCTCGTGAGTTATGTAATACAACAGTCACATCATAAATTCAAATTTCTCCAAGAATTCTGTATTTGTATGCTGAATAAAAAGAATAATAACATATTTTAATATACAGCAAATTCAGTATATTATATATAAACCAGTATAATACAACTTTTCTAATTTTTAGCACAACCTTAGATTTTCAAAAGACTCTTAGAAATAATAGAGTTCCTTTGCACTCTCCACACATACAAACTTACATGCATTTCCCCTATTATCAACTTTTTATATTAGCCCAGTACATTTATTTTTCCATATCCTTTATTTTTTTATATTTAAATTGAAGCATTATTTATTATAACAGTCTATAAGTTTCAGGCATGTACCATTGAGAATTAACATGTGTGTACATGTTGTTAACTTTACCACTAAAAGTGCAATTTTATCCTTCAACAAAGTGTAATAGTTTGAGTTCTATGTTGTGTCTTCATAATTCAGAAGCTCCTCCTTGTACTTCTATAATGAAGGTAATTATCTGAAAAGGTGTGTGGGAATTAGATGCTATCAACTTTTAGATTGTTTTAGAATTAATATTTCAATATTTTGAAAATAGGGATATAAATAGAATTTCTCTCCATAGCAAAGTCTCTGTCCTCAATTATAAAAAGCAAAACAAAACAAAACAAAAACACAAATACCTGGAGAAAGTGGAATTACCATTTGACCCAGCAATCCCATTACTGGGAATATATCCAGAGGTCATGAAAACACTAATTCAAAAGGATACCTGTACGCACATGTTTATTGCAGCTATGTTTACAACTGCCAAGATATGGAAACAAACCAAATGTCCTAAAAATGATTGGCTGGGGAAAATGTGGTATATGTACATGATGGAATACTATGCTATATGTATAGTACATATACTATCGTACATGTACATGATGGAATACTAGTCAAGGAGTACAAACATGTCATTTGCAGTAACATGGATGGAACTAGAAGAACTCATATTAGCAGAAATAAGCTAAAAAGAAACAGAAATATAGGATGGTCTCACCTATATGACAGATATAGGGAAAAACAAACAAACTAATATGAAAAATTAGAAACAACCAGTGGAGCTGACTGATGGAGCGAGAGAAGAGGATGGAGAAGAAGGCAGGGGAGGTGAAGGGCACATAAGACCACGATGGCTGACAGGTGTTAGGGAGATGGGAAGATCCCGGGGTACACAATAATGTGATATAAATATACATACACATATATATGCAAAATTTCAAAAATTTAATTTAATTTTTAAAAAATCAGTCGTCACAGAGATAGTTGACATTCTCTGCGGACATATTTTCTATCCTATTCCTCATTCCCAGAAATAATAATCAGTGCACTGGATTTGTTGTTTATCATTCCTGTGGTATTTGAAATTTTTAAATCATGCATATGAGTAAATAATATATTATTTTGCATGGTTTATAATTTTGTAATTATGGTATTGTAATATATATATATACCTATTTGCAACTTGTTTTCTTCCTACAAATAAATAAACAAGTAAATAAATAAATAATACCTGGAGTCTCTGTCTGGAAGGGACATTGATTTCCATGAAACTTTTTATTATCAATCATCTGGTAATTTTCCATAAATTTCACTAAGCTAAGAATCATTAAGATATAACTGTATAAGCCCACATTTCTAACTACTGCCGCAGAATTTCTCAGTCAGAATCTGCAAGGGAGGTTTGGGATGATCAATAAATTTGAAGGTGATTTTTATTGTCAAGTAAACTCGAAAAGCATTAGGTGTAGAGTGGGTGAGTCGGGGCCCAGAAATGACTTACCACTTCCTAGCCATGGCTCTGTAGTTCTTGAACTTAGCTTCCTTGTGGATTGGTCAATATTAACTCCTCTCATCCCCAGACATTCTTACTTAACTGGTATAGAGTGTCACAGGGACATAAGGATCACTTTTAAGTTCTACATATTACTCTATGGAGTGATTTGGGGCAGGATTCTAAGACATATATTATGGATTTTGCACTTTCAGAAAGCAAAGAATTCCTAAGATGTCATATCCATTAGTTTAGGAACAGAATGGAAGCAGGACTAATTGTTAAAGAAACAGGAGTCCCTTCTATTAGCCCAGAAAGCAGATTGTTTTCTTCTTATGGTTAAACTGTCTTCTAACTGTGTTTGCATTCAGATATGATCACAAGATACTCCTATTTTTCTCAATTTATCAGAGTGACCTTGTTGATGCAGGAAATTGTTTATATTATCAGTAGTCTAATTTTTAGGGTGAAAATAGATATTAGCTGATCTCTGGGGAGGGGTCAGATACACAATTCAAACACACAGACCATGACTAAGTACTAGCTAGTGAATGGCTTGGCAATAAAGCTTCAACAAAATCTCTTAATGATGAAGTCTAGATGAACTTCTTAGTCTGGCTGTTCTCCATCTATGTGTTGGCACATAGCTGTGCTTGCAGAGTGACAGATACTGAAGGATATAAAGGGTTTGTGTTTGCAACCCTATCAGTTCCAGGATCTATCCTATGATTATCTTCCCTCGCCTGGTTTTGTTTTGTATCCTTGGTTAGGATAGCAGTAAAATTGTAGCTACAATGTTTTCCTGAGGGCTGACAATTGTCCTACAGAATTATGCAAACAGGGTAGTTGTGGGAATCCCCAACTTTGCAACCAGAAATATTAGAAATATCAGTAAAGATGACTCTGGGGAACCCTGAATTTGTGACTGATGCCTGAAACTTGGAGCAGACTTGTCAGGGTGAAGAACTTTGCCCTTTGCCTTAAATGCTCTTTGTAGAAAGAAACAAGTTTCTTACTGTGTAGTAAGTACACATTAAATGTTAGCTATTATCATTTTTTCATATTACTTAGATTATTTTCAGATTCATGAGCTCTTTTTTTGTCTGAAAAAAATAATAATTTACACATGAATTTACTGCCATGTAAAAGTCTCTGCTTTTCTTTCCATTTTCTCCTGAGCTGAGCATATCCTTTGTATGACTATTCTAGTCTCTATTCTTACTGTTATTTTTGCATTTACAGTGTATTCTCCATACAGCATTCAGAGTTATCTTTTACAAACATAGGTTACACCATAATTCTCTTCTGAGAAAAAAAAATATACTTTTTCACTGAGACCTGCATGATCTTAGCATTCATAGCTCTTATTCACCGTCAGTCACGTATAAGATTCCCAGCTTAATAAGTCTCACCAACAAACTAAATTTCTTACTATTCCTTGAGGATATCTCCTAATTCCAGCCTCAGTTCATGTATACATATGTGATGAATAAAACACAGTAATCCCAGTGATATTCCTTCTTTATATAATTTCGGATTTTATTAATATGTCCACTTTTCAGAAAAAGCTCATTGTATATTGAATGAATGAATGAATGAATGAAGAGGTAAATTTTTACATGAATAAAATAAAGAATAATTGAGTGAATGAGTTAATTAGTGAATGTATTTCAATCCTAGTAATGAAACTTTGTGCAAATACAGCTCTTTGGAATGACTGGACTGGTATGAAATTTACCTGATATATTTTCTGTATATGTGTGAAAGGAGAATTCAGGGAACATTATAACCTAAGGCAATTGGAAAATGAATTTGTCATTGAAATGGAAAAAAATCAGTAAATAAAATTAAATTATAAGAGTAAAGCTTTTATTTTGTAAGTATATGGGGATTTCAGTTGTAAGCTGTGATTAAAATAATAGCTCTCAACTCACATTAGTTCTAAGTGAGATGTTATAGAATGCATAAATATACATATGTATATATAAAATTTTGTATGTAATTATTTTATTTTCTTACTGTGCATTAAAAACAAACTAAAATTTAAAAACATAAAATATAAAACAGAATAAAATTTTGAATATTTAATGATACTAATTTCTACAGATTATATTTCATTTAAAAATCATTCTTAAGATGACCCAATAAGAAACTTATTGGTTAATGGTTTATACTGCATGTAAAGAATACTACTTCTGCAATTGTGAGTTTGCTTTCATGCCACTTGTTTATATTTTGCTTAATGTATCTTGAATAAGTCCTAGAGACTAATGTAGAGTATAATGAAAGTAGACAATGATATACTATTATAATTAACAGACTCAGTGACTAGATTTTAGGTACTCCTACCATAAAAAGGTGATGATAATTATGTGATATGATAGAGGTTCTCTCTGTGGCTACAATGGTCATTTTACAATATCTAAAAGTATCAGGTCAACATATTATACACATAGACTATGAATATATTATACATCAAATGTATTTCAGTAAAGAAATAAGAATATTGATTCCAGTTTTTAACATGTCATTTGAAAATTAAGAATATAGAGGCATTTTGCCAATATATTAGTAATGGTGTTCTTCATAATTATGATTTAAAAGAATTAAAATTAGCAAGCTGATCACAGAGCTAAAACATCAACAAGGGAGTGGGAGGAGGAGGACAAAATCAGAGAGGGGCTGAGCACAAGGGATTATGGTAAAGGTCCATGGGTGATGTGGTGGTGGGAGAAATACTGGACATATATAATGATATAAGAAAACATATATAATTAATATTTCTTTAAAAAATTATAAAGGGTATCTATTAGATCTTCAGATTATAGGAGTCATGACTATTTTGACAAACAGCAAAAGGTCAGTCCAGTCTTTTCACAAAGATGGCAGCAAGCATTACAAACAAATTCCTTGGAGTTGAGTCCCACCCACCAGCAGGCAGCCACCTGAGGGCTGCCTGCACGCCCAGGTCCCTAAACGTCCGAGCTCCCTTGCCAGCGGGAAGCAAAGGGAGTCAAGGTTCCTGGGTAAACCTTCTGAACCGGGTGAGCCCTGGAGGGGAGATGGGCTGGGGGTTATGGTGGCCCCACCCACCAGCGGTGGCTGCTGCACAGGGTAGCCATCTGCAGTCCGGATGGGCACAGCCATGTTGCCCCGTGCTCCTTGCCCAAGAGGAGCATGGGAGGGCGCAGGCTCAGCCATCTGAGCCCTCTCCCATGCAGGGAGGTACCAGCATGGGCAAGCTAAACTTCAAAAGATCAAGAACATGCACAACACAAACCCCATCATAGAACGGGTGAGGGATCATGAAAATCAAGCCCACAAGCCTGAGATGGACACAGCAGATGGACAACCGAGAGAACCAGTGCATGCAAGACAAGAGAAAGAACTGTAGAGACATGATGTCACTATGTGCACTTATGCACTCACCAGGCCAGGAAGACCTAGGACCTCATTTTGGAGGTGCCTTCAAGGAGAGCAACACACCCTCCCCACACAATGGGAGAGGAGAGGAAGACCAAAGATGGAGTAATCGGCCCCACATCAAAACTGCAAACTGAGGTAGAGGTGATGATCTTTAAAGGCCATTCACAGATGCTTATATTCACAGAGAAACTTCTAGAACAACACTGGCTGGGGGCGAGACCCCATAAATCTGACACCAGAGCCATAAGGTAAAGGCAGCAAAGCAGTGGCGATGAGATTGGAGAAGACCTGCAGCAAGAAAACATGGACAGATCACAAATGAATACAGACTGGCCGCCCAATGCAAACTTAAGACTGAAAACCTACCAGCAAGACTCGCCTGGTTCCCACAACATACATAGTCCCATAGTGAAAGGACACTGCCAAAGAAAAGAAAGGACTAATGGACTTAGCACAGCTAGTAAACAACAAAGAGTGGGGATTGAGAAAATGGAAGGGGCACCAGAGGGAGGAGGGATGGGGGGTATTCTAAAAAACAATGACAGAAATTGTGATCTAAAGAACAAAATAAAAATTACAAGGTGAAAAAAAAATGAATGAATCCACTGCCCCTCCTAAATCTGAAATTCAAAACAAACGCTTCTAAGCTCAATAAAAGCAGTGCAAAAGGTCTCCACAGAAGCACATAAAAGGAAAATCCATACTTCACCCACCTTTTAATGACCCAAGATACTGCAGCTCTAGGCAACACAAATAACCTGGCTTGTAGAGTCCCTGGGGAAGCTGAGTCCACCTATACCTTCATCAAGATCCCCTGACCTTCAAGTCAGCATGAAGAAGAGAGAAGATGAGGACATGCTTGTGTTCAGGCTGGACATTACAGGCAACAAGCACCAGGCTAAAGAGCCTGTGATGAAGCTCAGTAACACTGATGTGGTCAAGTTCAGCATTCTGCTTACTCTTAATGGAGACAAGGAGATGGTTATTCAGCCAGCTCCTGAGAAAAGATGCTTTGGATGTCGCCAACAAAACTGTGATAACCCAAACTGAGTCCAGCTGGCTAATACTTAATATAAATCTTTCCATCATAAATAAAAAATGAAGAAAAATTATGGTTTGGTTTGTGTGCAAACATTTTCATTTAAATCAACACTATTTAATGTATATCTGAAATACATATTTTTACTTACATTGATCCTACAAGATTTTTTTTTTAGTTATACATGGTCATACTGTTTAGCTAAAAGTAAGTGCCCAAAATTTTGCGAATTTATAACTATTTTATAAAAGGAAAAGTAAAGTTGTTTTCTCTCTATTTTAATCCTTATATCAGTCCCCTTAGAATTAACAGTTTTTATGTGTTTTCAATGGTTTTTCCACTCAGTCATTCATGAAGCATGTGTTAAATAAATGTGTATTAATCACTCAAGATGTATTAGATGCTGTTTTTAGTCACTGGAGATACTGGAATGAAGAAACAAAATCTGATGTGTTACAACAGAGATGGTAAGGTGTATAATTAACAAATGCAACAAATAAAAATGAATGTCAGTAAAAATGGAACAAGCCAGAAGAAAGTGTTGTAGATCTCCCAGGGAAATATAGTAAAATTATACTACTAAAATACAATCAATGAAAAATAGATAAATTAAATAAAAAAGAGCAAGAGTTGCCAACATTGTACCATTTAATACCATTAGAACAGTTGAAAGAAGAAACTGCTAGAAGAACAGAAAATAAAAGCAAACTCATAGGATGTATGCACTGACCTTCCTTCTGCATTAGGATAACCTTATCTCATTTTAATCTGGTCTTTGCTCACAGGTCACTCCTCAGAAGAGTGACTTGGTTGTGTCATTTTGTCTTGCCCATATTTGTGGCAGCAATGGTATTTGGCATTTTTCAATCAAAGGGATTGAATTTAATGAGAACTAGATTTTGAAAAATAATATTTCTGTGACACTTTAATGCTATAAACATTTTGCTGTATCAGGCAATATAAATGTATATTGGGAGTGACCTTTACAAAGTTAGAAAGAACTTAATGTTTTCCCATAATTTTGATCATTCCCTTTAATTCCTTGTAGGGTTGTTATGAAATTGCAGATTAAAAAAATAAAGTTATACATTTTTGTATATGTCTTTGGGGCTAAAACTTGGGTGGTTTGACATCTTTTTTAAAAGACCTGAAACTATTGCCTGGCATGAAGAATTGACCCTATTAACAGCATACTATAAAGTACAGATAGGAGTTATAAACTTGTAGTGTCAGCAGGGAAGCTGTAAAACTATATCCTTAGTAATGGAATGATTTAGAGGTTGGATCCCACTGGCAAAGTGCCCATAGCTCATCACATGAGTAGCAGCATGACGTACAGGTATAAAAAAAGTTTTCATTTGGGTTCATGTCTAAATACCTCATACTGTTCTACAAGTTCCTTTTTCTTGTACCATAGTTACATGTCCCAGATCTTAACTTTTGTTCAATTTCTCTTTTCCTAAACTGTGCTGAGGTTTGTCTTCATCCTACATGTTGAAACTTCTGTAGATTTGTTTTGGAGTGCACTTAAACTCACATAAATGACACATCACAAATGACCTTGACTCTTCATAAATGACCAAATATTTGTGTAAGAAAAAATATAAGTGCATATATAATACATATATAAATGGAATGTTACAGTTTATCAGAAAATTTTAGTGCAATTCTATTTTCTTAATAAAATCAGACCTTTTTTAATGTTTGAAACTAAAAATATCTATTGACATTTAGATTAATGTAATAAATATTATTAAAATAAAAGGTGCAAGCTATATCAGCTTTTTGAAATCAAAAAGGAAGGCCAGTGTATAAGTTGAGTAAATAACTAGCAGTGATTTAATGTAACTGAATATATCCTCTTTGTAATCAGTTTTTTATTCTTGAATGGAAAATTGCACATTAAAGAACTTTCAATTTTTATTAACAGTGGTATGATGGGAATAACTCAAGTAAATGGCAAATGCCACTCAATACACAAATACAGTGGTGTTATAAGAGGTCAGTGAGGGAAGAGGGAAGATGTAATACTGGCAGAACAAGCCTTTTCATGGTGAAAAGTATTGAATGATTGAGCAAATAAAAAAGCAATGAAATAGGGCCCTGGTAAGCCAACCAGAATATTTGTTATTGATGCTGCGAAGGTCTCCCCTCACCGAAAAGTATAAATATTTCATAAGGTCAGGACTTTTTACCTTTTATTTAGTTGGGGTAAAATTGATTACCTAAGATAAAAATCAAAAAAGAAGATTTCAATAGAAATCCATCTTTCAAGATCAAGTAAGTTACCACAAGCAGAAAAAATGAATAAATATCTGAAAAGTTTTAAAATCTTGAAAAGGTTTAAGCACAGTTGAGTTAAATTTCATTTGAATGTAGACAAAAAGTTGGTGCCAGTACCTGCTCCTGATTACTGATTCACTCATCAAACGTTTATTCAACATTCACTACTTCCCAGGCAGAATGCAAGGTTATAAGGTTTGAAGACAAAAATCATTTTTCTAATTTTGAATAGCTTAATTAAGGAAGAAGACAAAAGGGCTATTGAGGAATTGAGAAATAGCTGAAGTGTTGTTGCAGAGGGAAATGTGAGGTGATACAGGGGAACCAGAATACAGATGCCTCAATTATCAAGTCTGGGATTGGAGAAATATAGGATGAGCTATGAAAAAACAATTCTCATGTAAATTAACTGAAATAAAAGAGAGACAACATAATGTATATTATAACTTTATTACAATTTGATGTCACCTTCAGCTACCATTTTCAAATGTTTCCATAATACTTTAAAGTTGAAAAAATATAAAATACATTTGTTTTGAGTCTTATTCATCCACTTGCTCATTGGTTCAGTATTTTTTTTTTTATTATGCACGTGGTGCCAAATGCTTTTCTACTGACAGGGGTTCAGACTGGGCGATGTAGACAAACACTGCATGATCTTGGGGTTCATATTTGGATGGCAGAAAAAAATGAGCTCAATTCACACACATACATGCATGATAGTCAAGTTTTAGATTTCATAAAAGCCATACACCTCATTCTCTAATGCTGTTCCACCTTCCTCTCCTACTCTATAGACCAATTTTTCTTGTCTGTCCTTGAAATCTTGAACTACCCAATGAATATCTTTATTATATTTACCTCTCGCTCTTTTGGGGATCTATCCATTTCTTCTCTGTAACATTTAACTGATTAAACACTGATAATTATCTGTGTGTTCTCTTCTGTAGGGGGCAGGATATAAATTTCACAGAAGAGGAATGTCTTTCTTATTCACCTGTATATTCTTAGCTACTACTTTTGCCATTGGCATGTAGTAGATGCTTTATTTGTTATATTCGTAAATGGAATAATTAAAACACTTTACCAACTCTAGACTGTCAACCTTTAGGCAAAATCTTTTGGTCTGTGATGACTGGTACTGAATGAGCTGTGGTTTTTGTATTCGCCCTTTGCTATTGAGCATGTTATTTTGTCCTTTGTAAGAATTTCATGCATATTGTTTGATAAATTTGGAGTTACTATAGCTTTAAATGAAAATTCACTTGTTGATGTTTATCGGGAGTGGCATAATGATTAAATAAATATTTTCCTATATCTCTACTCAGTATATTTTTAATTGCTATGCTTTGTTTTATCAATGATATTTCTTTTTACATCATCTTATGATTTTTTTCTCCTCTTTATCTTTCTCCCTTTCCTTTATCTCCATATTGAATTTATGTTATATATCAAAGAATTTTTTTAAATGGAAGGGATACTAAAAAGAAATCAAATTGGAAGCGATCTAACTATTCATTAGACTTTAATATACATAAGAGAACTGTTCTTGAAAATAAGAATGTTTAACAAAATTAGCATTTATGGCCAGATGAGATATAGTGCATTATTGATTAAATGCTCTAGTAACAGCTAAATATTTGGGAAAGATCTTTCATTATTTTTAGCATAGCATGCACCAAAATATGTCATGTGAATAAAAATTGTAGATCCTTAGTAAAATAGCAGGGATGGGAGAAGGAACTGTATCAGTTAATATCTTTTATCTTATATCTTAACTGACACAGTCTCAGAAAATCATCTTAATTTTCCTTCACATGTGTGGGGAAACTAGCTATTATAAAGTGAAGTAAAAAGAAATTTCACTTCAACAAAGATATGTAATCTGTTTCAAAGAAATATTGTTCAGTGAATGTCCAACCTAAAATCTGAAACTCATTTTCCATGCTGGTAGGAATATGTGCAAAAAAATTTGGTTGATTTTTCTTCCCACTTTAGACATGAAGACACTTATGCATTTTTCTCAGTTTCATGCATTAATATGTCTCTTGCTAATTTTTCATATTTCTATATAGAAATTCAAAAACCTATTCTTATGATATTACTTCTAACTTCAATTTAAAGATGTTAACACAGTGTTGATACTGAGGTTCCCAAAATAATTTCTTAAAAGTATCATTTAAAGAACCTAAAATTGAAAAATATCATTTAAGTGAACTTATTCAGATAATTCCTGTTACACATCTCTTGATGAAGCTAAATCTGATTAATGTGAAGCAATTTTATTCTTACAGTGAGGAGTTTGGGCTTGCTTGTGAATTCCAACTATTTATATATTTTCCACATAGTTATTATCTTGAATAATTGAGACCTAAATATTTGTACTAATAGCCTGTATTCAGAATACTTTTGTTTTATTATGTTAATCTACTTGTTATGAGAAAGAAATGACACATGTCATTTGAATGGATATTGAATGCTGGGTCAGTTGAAAAGTTTGGTAAGGAAATATTAATACTCTGGAAATATAGGTAGGCGAGGGATAACCTATTAATAAAAGCACAGAGAAATTCCTGAGAGAATAGAGAGAGAGCCTTAGATGTCAGGGTGTTGATGGTCTGAATGTTATCATTGAACATACTTTTCAGGAATGAAACTACATTAGATGTCAGACTGCACTGGTGCTAAATTGGATTTATTCAGTAAGAGATGAAACTTTATGGTCCATATGGGGGGAAACAGAAAGAAAGAATTGATCTCTAAGAGTTGGGAAATGACAGCAGAGAAATGAATCCACATATTTGCAGATCTGAAATGCATCTCCCTTAGGGTCATCTTTTGACTGAAACCAATGTTGAGGAAAATGCTTGCTTGAATTCTGCTAACAACAACATTTGAGACTGGAAGGGAGGAAGGGAGAGAGGGAGGGAAGCAGGGAGTGAGGGAGGAGGGAGACTTTGAGAGAGAGACTTTGAAAAAGGTTTGGTCTGAAATACAACACAGATATTGTGTATACATGGGAAATTTGTTCTCATCCATTGCATTAACAAGAGTAGAATAAGCATTGAATGATTAACAGCAGCTTCTGATATGCTAAACACATAGTTTCAAAATGTAAACAATTCAGAAACCTCAAACATACATGCTAATGAGAAAATCCCTCTGCAACAGATTTCTTTTTGTTTTGATTTTATTGTACTACTTTCTGTTGAGGTAAGCTTGGTTTATAAGACCACATGCTTCAGAGGCACAGGTACATCCCTCTTCAGTCCTCCTTCACCACAGTGTGTTGGGTCTTCTCCATTCGTGGGGAAAAAAATGATTTCTACTTGAATGATCATGTGATCTGAAAAGAAAAATATGCTTTAATTTATGCATTGTTCCACAAGTTACAGCTACCAATGGTTGACTGCTATTTACTGTATATCTAATAATTTGATTTCTTATATATCTAAAATTTACTAGACAATATCTAATAATTTCTAATCATATTTAAATCTGAGTCATTCACACTCCTTTTACTTATTCATTCCTTTAACTTGCTAAGTCTGTTTTTGAATATTAACCTCTGACTCCTGATAATAATTGTCTATTTCAAATATACTCCAAAAATAGACAAAGAAATTTGGGGGTGGGGATTACTTTTGCTTCTTACCCTAACTTTAGAAATTATAAATTGAGTCAATTATCAGTTTTGAAATAATCTGTACCAACATATGTGACCCTCTTGTCTTAAGCCTCTCCAGGAGGTGACCCTTACAGGATTATTCAAAATTTGCTATAATAAACAGTTCTTTAATATTGCCTAATGATTAGTTACCTCAAATTAATTTTAAAATAACATTTATTGGTGAGCTTTCATTATCTGTTAACAATAATATTCAAAAATAATCTTCAAAAATAATCACTTTTTCTCTTGGTGCACAAGAAAGATAACATAATTAACCTCACTTCTCATGAGTATTCCTGGAGTTTCTCCAGAAATATAATTATTTAGTTCCCTGTTATCTAAATTTCAATCAACTTACTAAGTTGTTGGTGCAGGGTACGTGTGTGTGTGTGTGTGTGTGTGTGTGTGTGTGTTAGTTTGTATGTCCATATTCTCTCTAACTTCTGTTCTAAAGAAATCCTTCAGAAATCATCTTGGATGCTATCTTTACATTCATGTATTTATTTCTCAAAATAAAACTACCTCATTTGAACATGTACATGAGATGGTCCTTCATTGTCAAAATAACTCCAATTCTTTAACTTCACAAATTAAACTACATACTATCACAAATCATGAAGCTATTGTTGGCATATAGACTTTGACCAATACAGAAAGAATCTCTCCAAAGTATCTTTAAGGATTTAATACACATTAAACTTTGTGGGCCATTGTCAATGAAAGTGCAGCTTAACAAGTTCAAAGTTCAGAGAACTTAAAGAAAAAATGCCGATGATAGATTACCCTCTAAATTGTTTGTCTAAGTAGAGAATACTGAGTTAGATTGAGTTAGATAGATATTAAATCCTCGCTCCATTTGGAGATTTCTATTACTTTGTGTGTGTGTGTGTGTGTGTGTGTGTGTGTGTGTGTGTGTGTGTGTGTGTGTGTGCTGGAAAGTTAGTAATGAAGGAGTTATAGGCAATAATAGGGTAATAAAGAACCTCATAAATAATATAGTAAAATAAGATTATTGTAGGAAAGTAGTTCTATCTGTTCAGCAGAGCTTCAGAAAATATCCCCAAGAAGAGAATAGCTGAGGTGTGTGTTGAAAATAATTATGTAGTGATCGGTAAGATTATTAGTAAGGAAGAAGTTGAAAGAGAGTGAGAGAGCGGTTGAGATTACTTTTCTCCTCCTTTTTTTAATATAGACAGACACACACATATATACATATATATATGATGCAATGTATATACATATATTGCAATATATGTATATATATTGCATGATATATATACATATATTGCAATATATATACATATGTGATGCAATATATATACATATATTGCAATATATATACATATATATTGCATCATATATATGTATATGTATGTATATATATTGTATACATATATGTATATGTATATATATTGCAATATATATACATATATTGCAATATATATACATATATACCTATACATATATGTATATATATTGCAATATATGTATATATATTGCATCATAGTATACCCTGAGGTTCTCCCACCACACTGTCACCCATAAACTGTCATCTTTTTTTTAATATAGACAGGCACACATATATATATATATACATATATATGGTGCAATATATATGTATATATATTGCAATATATGTATATATATTGCATCACAGTTTACCCTGAGGTTCTCCCACCACACTGTCACCCATAAACTGCCATCTTTCAATAAACTAATCAAAATTAAAACTCTATGTTTTAGTTATTTATATGAGAAGAATATAGAACTTTTCCCCGGGTTGAGAAAATAAGATCTCAACCTGCTTTCACTACTTAAAATTCATCCTTTTCCTAAATGTTTATTTGTAGAGCACTTTTGATTACAAAAAATACTAGCTGTGATAACCCTCTTATATTGAATGACCTAGCAAGCAGCATATTATCTTGGAAATGTATTTATTTCTGAAAATAAAACTATCTCATTTGAACATGTACATGAGATGGTCCTTCAGTGTCAAAATAATTCCAATTCTTTATACTTCACAAATTAAACTACTTCCCATTATAAATCATGAAGATATTATTGGCATGTAGACTTTAACCAAGACAAAAGAATTGCATAAGACCATCAGGGTGACTACATTTAATACATGAGCATAATTGCAAATCTACTCTTAATACATTATTGTTGTCATCCTTTCTACTGCATTGCTCTGTGTTTGTTAAAAAAAGAAAAAAACAAACAAGTTTTATCACTAAGACAACTCTCCTGCTGTACTTGAAGTATAGTGTTTATTTTTTTTTAATGCAGTTTATTTTCATCAAGATCACATGGAACTTAATTACTGCCAGCTTAACTAAAAGGTAGCCTCAAACTAAAGTATCCCAAACAAAACCATTATTATTACCTCCATCTTTTATTTGTCTCAGAAAACAGGACTAACACTGACTATTTGTCTTAATGACCAACAAATCGTATAATTCTTTACATTTCTCTTTCTCCCACAATTATATAAAACCATTGGAAAGTATTACATCTGTTTTACCATTTTCAACAGTGAGTTAAGATCAAATCACTGTTTGTCTGTGACACTTTTTACAACACTGTACATGATTTAGGGGAACAGGTTCACAGCTCCTCAGATGAATGCCACAACACCATGCTCACCACCAAATATCCATAGCCCTTTGCCTTAGACATTGGATTCCCTCCTCCTACTCTTCTTATGCCTACTCTGTA
Organism: Uropsilus gracilis; assembly: GCA_004024945.1. Lineage (NCBI taxonomy): Eukaryota > Metazoa > Chordata > Mammalia > Eulipotyphla > Talpidae > Uropsilus > Uropsilus gracilis. The sequence continues at coordinate 68,562 of PVHY01001144.1, forward strand.
TTTTAAACTTTTGAATCATTTGAATCATTTTGAATTACTTTAAATGATCACAAAGCTAATGGGATTGGTTAAAATGATATTAAATGATGTGAAAGTAAGAGAAGAGAGATTATTGAAGACACATGAAAACTGTCATGTATACACTAGTTTACAACATTTTCATTTTGATAAAAATATAAAAGAATTAAATTGAAGCCCTCAAGCCCCATTAGTTGACAGTTTAATGTATTTTAATTCTTTTCTGATATTATTGAAATAAACACTTGTTTGTTTAAAGGCTATTTTAGTGGCTATTTTCGAGAGATCACTGATAAATTTGTTGCCTACTGAACTTTTAGATATTATAAAATTGACCAAATCATATGAGTAATTTTGTTTCACATCCAGTCTCAGTTATGCTCTTGATAAATTGTGTGACCAGGGGCAAGCAATTTGGAATTTGCTCATCTGTTAAATAGGGCTATTAATATATGTTATTTCATGGACTGCTATGATGATAATATGAAATAGTACATCTAAAGTACTTAGAATAATGTCTTATAGGGAATTTAAAATATCATTAATAATGCTGTGCGGTAGACTTTTTTTATTGTCTGTATAGAGAGAAATGTTTCCCTTTGTTCTGGAAAGGCTATATACCTTCAAAATTCATAAGGTGAAATTGAATCCTTGCTATGATAGATTTGGAGATGAGATCTTTGGAAGGTAATCGGATCATGTAGTGGAACACTCATAAAAGGGATTAGCATTTGTACAAAAGAGGCCAAACTGCTGCTTTATTCTTTGTCTCTCACTTAATGATACAATGAGAAGTCAGCAGTCTACCACTCAGAAAGCTCTTGTCAGGACTCAAGAATTCTGGCACCCTGATGTTCCCACACCCCAAAATGAAGGGTAAATTCCTGTTTATAAGCCACCCAGAATGAAATCAGATCATCTCTTTCACACAGAGAACATACAATGAGTTCTTATTAACCCCATATTTAATAAAACTCAGAGACAAGATTAAAACCCCAACAATTGACTCCATATTCATCCATATTCATGATTTCCATAACTCCTCCAAGAAAGCAGAAGATGTGACTTTATTTCAAATATATATGCATTTATCCCTGAAAATAAAAAGAAAGAATAACTGCTATGAAATCCATGTAATTTAGGAAAACAACACAAAATAAACAGAAACATGAATGAAAGCAAATCATCATTGAAACCAGAAATAAGTCTCATTGATTTATTAATCGTAAAATATCTGCACTGGACTGATATTTGCATAAAACTTAAGGGAATCTTTAATGTAGGTTTGGTAAAAATGTATTATGACAGACTTCTGAAATCATAAATTTGATTATTCTGAAGTCTCTAGTGAAAATAATTTTTAAAAATTAAATAGGATTCTGCCCATTATCCCCATGTTGATGAAGTAGATGTTCCATTAGAATGTACTAGCCACTGCCCTGGGTACAGTACTGACTGAAGTTGAATGTGAACTCCATGGAAAAAACATGTTTTCAGAATTGTAGATCCAAGAAGCTAGAGAAGAGAAACAACAATTTTTTGAAAGTTGAGGTTAAAATAACTTGAAGAAAGATATTCCTGTGCAAAACTGAACTAACGTAATTTGGTAAGAATAAATTGAAGAATTGCCTTGAATTTAAAAAAGTAATTTTACAGTATAAGGTTAAGGATTCTTGGCAAAAACTCTGCACAGAAACTATTTTCACAGTTTAGTTGAGTTTAAACAAAGTCTAATATACATTCTTCATAGTCTTTCATCAATCTTTAAGACCACCATTACTAATTTCATAGGACACCTGAAATATGATGTATAATAATAATAATAATAAACATAAACATTATTTCTGGGCACATTTCTAAATGAGATAGGCATTTGAATGTGTAGACATAGTCAACTAATTCAAAATAATATCAGTAGTTAGTAGATGACTCACCTCATGAACCAAATAAGAAATCTCTTGACTCATCATTACATCACCTCTTTCTTACAATAGGGGGGTAAATGACCTTCTACAATCAGAGGTTAAATCTCTTCTGTGTGCCAGAGACCATCTCTTCTTAAGAGTATTTATCCAGCACTTCTTTCTTCAGAATTATTAATCTATCACCATTTTTTATAATCTTATTATCAAACATATTTCCTTTAGTAGATTCCACTAGATAACAACTGTGGTGACCTATATTACCAAATTTACTTAGAGTGACTTGTCTATCCCTATAAATTTAAGGAGAAAAATCATATACAAAGTGTAAGCAAATAATGAAATATCACATTTGATGCACAATTACTTATAGACATTTTTAACATACAAAGACATTTCATAGTTGATTCTTGATAGTAAAGCTAGTACAAGAAATTGACAGATGATTTGTTTGTTTTCTGATTCTCTTTAATTTTTTTTTCTGATTCTCTCTTGATGTTCCCCTAGTTTTGTTCCCAAGAAGCAGATAATTCTATGAAGTTTTATAATATGTTGAAAATAAGATTTATTAACATTTAAATAATAAGAAGCTTTCTAAATAGTGTACATACAGGTCTTTAGATAAATAAAAATTGTTACTCAGAAGGCACTATTAATAATAGGGAGTTCTAAACATGAAAACAGTTTGCATAATCCTTTAATTGCAAGAATAGTAGATAATGAAATTTGTCTATTTCAAGAACTTGAGTGAATTTACCTAAAATACAGAATTTTCAGATTTTCTAAAATACATTTACTTTTGCATATGTATATAATTTGAACATATTCTCTAATCAATTTCTCTTTCATGACTTAAAATAACAAAATGTTATATATATTTCACCTTTTCTAAGGTAGTTCAAATCTGCTAGAATAAATTCTTCTCCAGTTACAAATAAATCTTTATTCCCCTTTATTTATAAAAGAGAAAAGTACCTTCAACCCTTTGTACCAGGCTGACTCCAATTCTTAGTCTGTGCTTCAATTTTATCTAAAGAAACCTAGATTGTTAGATAGAAAAGGAAATAGAAGTTATCCTGAAAACTTTGGGGAGGTTATTTTATGTCCAACAGTTGGTAGATATGTCATGTTAATTTATAGAATCTCTTACCTCAGTGAAGTCTAGGAGGCTTGGGGCAACGGTATGGACTGTGTTGAATATCCAATATCCTTCGTATATACTTGCCTCTAATAAAGGAACAATAAATTTAATCTTTGACCTTTTTTAATTTGGAGGTAATGGACCATATTTTTTTTATTTACTCCATTTAATTTACTTGTAGCTTATGGTGGAAAAGACAAAAAATTTCCCATAGTTTGAGTGTGGTAAAATGGTTGGCCCTATTTTCCATTCAATTTAGCTGAAATCCCAACAGCACCCTCTGTGTGCTGAAACAGCTGCTTTTGAGTGTGTGCCATTCTAAAATGGCAACTTAGGGAATCCTGTGTCCTGGATGAACATGTGCATAATAACAACAGTGTTTTATGTACATATCCTTAATTATTCTTTAGATAAAGCATCCCCTCTTGAATCAATTAACCTATGCCACTACAAATACATTTACACATCTTAAATTCTGTACTTTGCTTCAGTTCTGAATCTGTCAAGAATTCTATTTTTTCCCTTCTATTGTCTTAAAATTGCAAACACAAATGGTATTTTCTAGGGGGTGTACATGTTATTTTAAGCTACCAATGACTTAGCTCATGCATCCTAGCTGAATCTGAAATAAAGATTAACTGCTAGTGTTATATGTAGAAGATGCAATGTCAAAGCAGTAAAAGTAAAGAGAAATGAGACTTTATAGGATGGAAATTAGTGCAAAAGGAATCATTGCTTGGACATGTATCAGTAACAGTTCTAAAAAGACACAGATGTCTTTTTAGAGTGAATTTCCTTGTCCACTTTGGATACCTCCAGGCAGGCAAATGCAAAAGCTGAGCCATCTGTGAGAGGAGAAAGGTGAGAGAATTGATTGGCCCAGCTCTCTCTTTCCATATGCTTCTTTTTGGTTAAAATTTTCTACCCAGGGAACTTTGCTCCCTGTTCACACACCTATAGACACAAATGCACTGCATGATTCCAGATCTATTACTCAGCATAGCTTCCCACATACCAGTTCCCTTGATGTGTCCTTCCTTCCAAATCCAGACTGGAAGGGGGGAACTAGAATGTATCCAGATGTATATGACTGGTTGGTCTGAAAAACATGAAAGGCATGGAAACAACCCAGGAGGAAGGCTTAAAGATCTATGGACAAGTAGTTAGTTGGCTGAAGGTAGGGGAACTGCCAATTGGAGCTGAGTTGGATGGTGGCTGCTGAAGAGATTCAGATGGTGTTTCTGATTTAATTATCCAGTTACCTACAGTTCTTCTATCATAAACCATTTTTCCCTCAACAGTCTGTAAATATTACCGCCTCTTACTTGGTTTTTAACTTTCCAAAGAAACTTTTAAGCCTTTTAATCATTTTAGCTTTAGGGGATATGCTAACACCAAATGAGGAATAATATTAAATGGAAAGTTTCTACTTTCTCTATCTATTAAAAATATCCAAGCAGTAAGGACATGTCTCTATTTTGAAGTGGAAGTAATTTACAAGTGATTCAGTGATTAAATAAATTGTTCATAGAAATTTCCATCTTGATTCTTTCTCATATTAAAATAATAGGATTTGGGTTATGGCGTGTGATTTGCATCTTCATATTTATTTAAAATTATCTATGGAATGCTCTTAGAATGGTTTTAGTTGTCAAATGTCGAATGAGTTATTGATAGTTAATTAAGACCTATTTTTCTACCACATATCTAATAGAATGGCCAAATTCAAAATACTGGAAACATGAAATGCTGAGGAGGACATGGAGCAAAAGGAACCCTCATTCTTTGCGGTTGAGATACAAAAGGGTATTTCTACTTTGGACGAGAGTTTAACAGTTTCTTACAAAACTAAACATACTCTAATTGTATCATTATCAAATCACACTTGCAGAAGAACATGAGTTAGTAATCACATCACTTCTTATTTATCCAAATGAACTGAAAACTTATGTCCACACAAAACCTGCACACAGATGTTTCTAGGCATCTTTATTCACAACTGATAAAACTTGGAAGCAATCAAGATGTTTTTCAATCCATGAAAAGACTTGTATGTCCAGAAAATAGAATATTGTTCTGTGCTATAAAGGAGCTATCAAATTATGAAAAGATATGGAGTGAACCTAAAATATATATATTCAGAAATCAACCTGAAATGGTCATATGCTATATGATTCTGACTATATGACATCTGGGAAAGGCATAACTTTGGAGACAGTACAAGAAATCAGTAGTTGCTAGGAGCTGAAGAGGTACAGACAGGTAGAGCACAATGTTTTTAACACTGAAATCACCATTATATGACATGACAATGTGGATATATGTTATATTATACATTTTCCAGCCCCACAAAATATATATGATAATACAAGTGACCCTAATATAAACTACAGACTTTGGGAATTATGATGTGTCACTGTAGGTTCATCAGTTGTAGCAATAGGCCATTTTTGTATGGGATATTGAGAGGAGGGTAGGTTTTGCATGTATGAGAACAAGGAACTATGAGAACTCTCTGTATTTTACACTCAATTTAGCTGCAAACCCAGACAGTTCCCATCCTCTAAAAAAATTATCTCTTGACATTCTTGAGTTAGAATATTAAAAATACTGCAAACTTTTTTTCTTTAACATGATGCACATTTTAAACCCCCCTGAAAAGTTTGGCATGTCATATCTAGGAAGAAAAATCCCTCAAAAATCCAGCTATCTGAGTTATCGCTAAAGAGCTCTCTTCTTAATCTGAACTAGCTCCTCTTATTAAAAGCTCTGCTTTCCAAAATGAAATCATTTTCTAAGCCAAGAGCATTCTCCTAAGATGCTGTTTCTAGGGCCATTGAAACACTATTTCCTGTACTTTACTTCTAGAACAAGATAAATCCAAAAGTATAAACAATAACCCTTGATAGAATACCAATGAAGTTTTCGTTATAGTAGGTTTAACACAAAATTGTAAGAAATTCAAACACATATAGACAATTTAAATCAAATTGATTAGCATTTGGATATAATCAGTCATGGGCATGAAATGCTTTTTAATCAGGTAATGACTTCATTAAACATGGTTAATCACACACCACCTTGAACTCATTTCTAAACATAGAATTAATTATTCAAATGATTGCAATTAAAACACACCAGTCAATGACTGGATTCATTTTTATAACTACCTAGGCAAGCTTGCCAAAATATCTATTCATTATTTACCGGAGTTAGAATATGTACTGAATAGCTAATTCAGAATACATACTTTTGAACCACACAGTATCATGGGAATAAAATACAGATAACATTGGGTACTTATTTCTTAGCAAAATCACATAATAGAGAATTAAACAATGCATATGAAATAGTCTTGAATCTTGAAAAAATATTTAATTATCCCAATGTACAATGTAAAGTGTATAATATTAAAGGACATTAAAATAATATGTATCCAGAGTTGTAACCAAATTTTTCAGACTTAATTTAAAAGGGTTGACATACCTGTTGAAGTATTTAGGTAGATCAGTTGTTTTAATCTATTGACTGAAACCCACTGTCAAGATTTCATATGGAATTATGTCTTGCAAATTTGCAGAAAGAAGTGTTTTGTTACATACGTCTTCACAGTCTTCCATTGATTTTATAGCAATCCTTTCCAAACAAATAGTAAAAGAAGGTAATATTCAGAAAAAGAATAGCAATAAAAACAGGCAGTAAAATATATTATCAATTCCAATATCCAATTGGATAGTCCTTTCTGAGATATATCTAGTTTTCATGTATTATTTGTAATTTAGAAAAACTTAGAGTAGACAACATGACCTCATCGCAGAATGTTTATTTACAGATATAAACTAATTATACAAGGTGCTTCAAAAGGAAAAACTACTAGTAAAGGAGTTTGGAAATAATAATAATGATTACAATTATGATAATAATCTTCATTCCTTTTACTTATGGTTCAAAATTAGGTATGAATTTTCTGGGAATTAAAAAGCTTTCCTTGTTAATCTGAGCTTGTATTTATAGCATACTGAAGTCATATCATTGACCTGGTAATTTAGTTTAATGGGAAATATGCCTTGCTGTGATAAATTTATAAAATAACACTGAATATTTTTGTTGCAAATTGTTTCTGAAATTATACCATCATAATAACTCAACAAGAGAAAATAATTTGAAGCGAGAGTTTCACCTTCTTGTCCATATAAACCCATATTTTACTAAAGGTTAGCTGACATGTTGTTTCATTTGCTTGATGTTAGAATGTTATAATCACAAGTGGGATGTAAAAGAAACAATACATATTTAAAATTCCACTATGAAAATTAGTGCACTTATATGTTTGTGTATATATATATTTGTCATGCATAATAAAAATGTGTTTTTTCTCTACCTAGTGAATTTTATTTAGCAGCATAATTAGTAGTAAGATATGCATGTTTGAGAAATGTGTGCAGTTGTCTTCTCAGGTATATCAATGCCTTTGCTATTTCATTTCAAATGCTAACTTGTTTAGTAAATACTTATAAAATAGGCTACCACTTTTAGTTATTTAAATTAATTAACTTCCATTTGATTGAGTAATAATTCATGTTTTCAGGTTCAACTCAAATGCCTCTTCTTCCATGCAGTATTCTTTGATCTAGTATCAAACTCAGTCTCTCCTCCTCTAAGTTTTGACATAGTACTTGGTCTCTTGATTGATAAATGAAACCTTTTTTATTATCATGATTATGTTCTGATCAATTTTTCCCCAACAGCTTTTCAGATGTTGATAGTTCAAGATTATCTCAGGGATTTAATGTGCAGACAATGTTATTTAAAACCAGAAACATTGACTCATTGATCATACCATTGGAAATAGATACATATATAATAAAGTATAACACAATATTCTTATGGCACACAGACTTGGGAACAGAGGACCAGTTTACCAGGGCATGGTTCTAATGGAGAAGTTCTCGACATAGATCTTAACTGCTCTCTGTTACCTTACCCCTTTGGCACAGGATGGGATGGTCAGTGGCTTAAAGATCTCCACTGACAATGAATTACATGCAATGAGATAAACCAAAAGAGTCATAAGAATTTCAATATTGAAGATATAAGACATAGCCTGAATTCAAGATATTGCATAGCTTGGGAAACTTCACTGTTTTCATTTACATTTTCTTCTTTTAAAACGCCTTAATTGCACCTATTCTCTGTTTTCCTCATTAGTCTTCCTATCATTCTCTTATTTTCTAGTTTTCTGTCATCAACAGACACAAACTACTTATATTTACATAATATCAACACTTTTGATCAAAATAAATTATGCAGTGCAATTAAGAATTTCTGTAACCTACTATAAACCAACATGTAATATGCAGTTGAGGAAAAATAATTTTCTCAAAATGCAAAATACAATTTACAAATGCAAAATACAATAAAACTTTGTGAAAGTAAATCTTTACAAAATGCTTCTAGATAGCAAGCTCATTTGTTCAGAGGTATGACTCTTTAGAATCATCAGAGGAGTATATTCAGGAGAGAAATATGATACAAAATTGCTATGAAATTAACTAATTGTTATGAAATTTGATGAACACAAGTATTATTTTGTAGAGAAAAATGTTTTCCCTTTCCGGTTATAATAAATACTGATAAAATTTAAAGTATTCTTTAGCACACAATTGAAAGTGTCAATGGTAATTGATAAAATTGTGATATCAAAAAGTCTAAGATAAATTCGACAAATATTTCTAATGTGTTTCCTCAGATACTTTCAGGATCTGAACAGATGTACAAGAAAAAGGAAAGAGGTGAAATGTACATGAACAATATAAAATAATTAAGAATTTTAAGAATATTTTTAAAAGTTGACCCAGATAAATGTACCATAGTTTCACAAGGGTTGCCATTGGGTTTTCATTTTAAAAAGTGAGTCATCTAAGTCTTTGAAAAACAAATTTAGACTTACTGTCATTGGACATCACTGAATAAAGTCTTCACTGCTTTTTCCTGCAATGTCAAAGACCTAAGGAAACCATCAAACTCTAAGAGGTTTTTGTCATATGTAAATTATCCCCATAATTGCATATCTCAATGAAACTGAGAAGTACATTTTCAGAAAAAAATTCAATTATTATTCTTAGTCACTTCATAGTTATATCTCATCATTTTGAAAAGCAGAAACTATACTTTATAAATTTTAAAATGAGCTAAGTCATCTCATGAGAAATTGAATGTTAGTCATTTCAAATGTCCCTTTTCCCCTCTATGTACTAGAACATTATGAATGAGTATTCATGGTATATATTTAGGGAACCATATTTGTTCATTATAGGTTTTCTTTCTCTTCATACATGCCTGAATTATTGTACTAAAACACTTTCACACTTTCTAGAATTTTTTTCTCATTTTTCTCATGCTGTTGATGTTCACATCTGTTAGATAAGGTGAAAACTTTTTCTTTACCTGTTAGGAAAACTATGTAGAAATCTTACTGAGATGAGCATGCTCTTTGCCTTAGGTTATAGTTTAATAAAGGATATATTCTAATAGAGCTATCATTTCTCAGCTGTAGGGGAATTATGATGCTGCTCACCTTTTCTACCCTAATTGGGTGGGCTATTAGCAGACACGTATTTTGGGTTGAATATGCTCCCTCAAAATTTGAACCTTTGAGCCCCAATGCTTAGCACACCAGCATAGGACTATTTGAAATAGGGATTTTAAAAAGGTTCTTATGGGCTGTTAGAGTGGAACCTAAATCCAATACAGTGGCTTTCTTATGTAAGGCATTCAGAACATGGCAAGAGCATGCATGGCATCTCTTGAAGACACCAGAAGAAAATGATCAACTGTCTGTTAAGACTGAGGTTTCAGAAGAGGTAACTCTGTCAACAATTCTATCTCAGACTTCTAACCTATAGTACTACAAGGCAAAAAAAATGTCTGCTATTTTAGCTGTTGGTCTCTGTCACTTGACTAGGGTAATGCTAGCAAATCAAGGGAAGTGGGAAGAAAAATCAAAAGGTTCCTGTGGTTATTCTGTTCATTTAATGTCTCTGTGTTTAAATGGTTGTATGGGAACTAGTCAATGAAAAATACAAGGGTCCAGTCAATCATCGCCATCATGCAGGGTAAAATGGCTACTGTAGAACTAACAAGGTGAGGATTAAAGGCTTTATGTCCTTTGAAAAGTCAGGTCTTACCCCACCCACATACTTAAACTATCAAGGTTACATCTGGGTTAGGTGAGTGAAAAATAAATAATTCAGAATAAAAACATAATCTGATAGAAAAACAGTATAAAAGGAAAAAGTAGGGGGGGTTATGTTTATGTACATATGTGTGTATGAAACATATATACCCATAAAAAATTCTTTAAGATACTTTTTGCATGAATAAGTGATCCAATTAATGTGATGACAAATTCAGTTAGATCTGTTTTACTATTAACATCTAAAGATAAAACTAAAAATAAACGTATTAATTATATTTTATTCTTTTCCTCTGAAAAAACAATATCATGAAAAAGACACAAAGAGCAAATATAAATAAATATGTAAGTACTTTTTAGCACCTAAATTGCTTTTAGGAGTTAAGATTATCCTTTTAAATCCTATTGCTCTGTGTCTTCTAAATTTCCTGCCTGTTCTTTCATATATTGGATAAATTTGTTACTTGAATAAATTTGCTATAAAATTGCTTAAATATGACTTGTATTAATCACAACAGCTTCAGATATTTGACTTCAATAATTTGGACAGATTTTCAATAGAAACTATTTTGTAAGTTAAAATTAACAAGATGATACTTTACTGAAAGTTTTATGGTCATAAATCTTCAACTTTAAATAGAAACTCGATGTAATTAAATGCTGAGGAACAGATTTTATTTTTAATTTATTAACAGAAGATTTTGAATTAATAACAATAATTGACTTACTCAGTGGCCAGCCAGGAAACAGAAATGACTCAAGATATTTTAGCAAAAGACATTTCCAAACAGGAAAGTAAATGCTTATCAAATATGTATGGGTGACTAATAAGACATTAGGATTTGATAAAATCATAGGAATTTCCCACTAATGAAATCATTTGCTAATAGTTTTAAAGCACACGGTCTTGAAGATATTGAAAACCTACCCCCCCCAAAAAAAAAAAGCTCTTCCTACCTTTGCTGGAGCAAAATAATGGCTTCCCCTTTTCTCTATCCTTCAAATTTCATCCACATGAGCTTCAATACAGGAAAGAAACTAAAACTTTGAACAAGGTGTTGAAAATCAACAGCAAATATCTTGAACGCTTACAAATAAAGTTTACAGAACTATTGACTCAAGGAGTGATGTCTGGCAAAAAAAATTTTTTTGGCATTTGCCAAATGGTTTGCCAAAAACTATTTTTGCTCTGATTGGGAGAAATAAATGCATATTTGATGAGGTACCCCAAAGAATTGCAATTATGTAGTGCCATACTTACTTGGTATTTAAATATATAAAACTCAAATCATCTTAATGTAAATTGAGAAAACTTCTAATATCTCAAGGGATGAGGGCAGGGCTTATGATTATATGGGTCCCATCTGGCCCTTAACTTCTAATTTTCCTGATTATGTTCTGATTTATTTTGTTGATTTCTCTGCTCTCTTCTATTACCCTAAACTAAAAATTCTTGAAGAATTTTAAAATATTTTCCCTCCAAGACCACCGTAGTAGGATGAAGACTATTGCAATGGGGAAGAAAGATGGAACTGACATCATTGAAACAAGAGGTAGGAAAATTTTAGAGCTAGAATGAGGTGGTAGAAAAGTACAGAAGTGCATCAGCAAGGAGGTTGGACAGTGTAATCAAGTTTTTTGATTTTGTTTATTAATGCTGATGAAAATTAGATTCTTACCCACCCCTCTACAGAGACTGTAGATTATATTTCTTTCTTAAGGATTACCCAGCTAAGAAATAAAATCTAGATTATTGAGAAAGACCTTCCTGGGTTATAAAATTGGCAAGAAGCTAGGAGAACATTTACATCTTTAAGAGGGAAGAGAGATAATTTACACACACACACTGATTCTAAAGAAAGGGCTTTACTATAAAAAGGTGTGGAGGACCCCTTTAAACTACTGAAAATGGAACTACCATTTGATTCAGCAATCCCACTTCTAGGTGTCTACCCACAGGTTACAAAAACTGTAATTTAAAAAGATCCCTGTACTCAAATGTTTATAACAGCCCTATTTACAATATCCAGGATATGGAAGCACCCAAATGTCTCAGAATAAACAAATGATTCAGAAAGCTGTGGTATATGTATGCAATGAAAAGTTATTCACCAATCAAAAAAGACAAATTTATGTTATTCGCAGCAATATCAGTGGAACTAGATGGAATCATCTGGCAGAAATAAGGTAGAAAAAAAGAGAGAAATACTGCATGTTCTCATTTATATAAGGGGTAAAAAACAGTAAAACAAACAAACAGACAAGAAAAAAATAAAACTGTCAGCAGTATGGAAATACAGAGCAAGAGACTGGGGGGGGGGTTCGGGGTGGAATGGGTACAAAAGAATAAGATGGTGGTTCACAGGTGATAAGGTGGTGAGAGAACCCTGGGGTAGATAATGATGTAAAATAGGGAGGAAAATAAATAAAAATAAAGAACATGTTTTAAGGAAAAGGAAGTCAGGGGTTTAGACTCAGAAGGAAACCTACTTAAACTTTAGTCAAGGAAAATAATCTTTAGTCAGCACACAACATCCAATGGTCAAGTACTTAGGTGACAGAAATGTAAGGGTCCTAGACACCTTGCCCTCAGCAAAGCTGCTCTTCATGAACGATCAGTAGCCGATTACACATGTTCAGGATATCCATGTGGGGTGAAGACTAGAATTATGCTACACTCCTGTATCTAAAACACCTCCCTCGAGAGCAAAGGATTGAGTAATCATTGCCTCAAAATGTATTCACCACTACCGATCTCTGTTGTGCACAGAATTGTGTTTCCTTGACACTGGTACACAAGTATTAATTCCCAAAGTAATTTAGAGATGGGGCAATTAGGGGTGAAATTAAGGGTAAATTAGGTCTAACTGATGGGAACGTAATCTGATAATGTTGGAGTCACGTAAGAGGAGAAAGATCAAAGAGCCTACTCTCTAGAGAAGCATATGACCTTGTGAGGACACTGGTGAGAAAAGAAGAGGATGGCCATGTACAAACCAAGGTATAACATGCTTCAGAAACTGAATATACTAGTACTTTGGTCATGGATGTCTAGCGAGCACATTTGTGAAAAAACTAAAATCCATGGTTTGCTTTGTCCAGTCTGTGATATTCTATTATGGAACCTTGAGCAGACTAATCAAGCCCACTCACTTTTGTTTTTAGATTAAGTTTTATCATTCACTTTCAATGTCTTTTGCTCCATAAACCACTACCTTGTCCCTCACCCTCTGAGTAAACATATCCACATGTTAACATAACTTTTGATTCTATCGCGAATTTGTAAAATATAATATTTGCATGCAGACATTTTAATTTTCAGAAACAATGCTATTTTTATTATTAGAAATCACATCACATAGCTTTCACTTGACACATTGTTGTTAAAACCTATCCAGGGAACGATGTGTATATCTAATGCATCACTTCCAATATACTTAATTTACCCAGCTCTCAGACTTGCAAGTCACTGTCTCTTGAAAATGCTCCATTAGGTCTTTTGCTATAAAACTGCTGTTTTTAACTTCGTCCCCAGTCTACCTTCATATTCTGGACTTCTTAATCACCTGAGATCCTTTTTCATGACCAATCGTTTCTTTCTTCATCTGAATTCTTAGACTTTCTTTTATATAGCCTATTGAAAAAACTAAAACTCATAGATGAATTAAGCTTTATTATTGTATCCTAGGTGTTCCACATCATGCCTTGGGGTTTTGTTTTTAAAGCCAAAGAAAGTAATTAGTGTAGAGATTAATTTAGCCTTTTAAAAAATTCAAAAAGTTGTGGTTTAAAACGACCATTTTCCATCAGCATATTTAAATAACAAAATTAAAAATAGCAAAGTTTGATTTAAATTTAAAATAAAAAATGTTTACAGACCATACAATATGTTTAAAAATAGATCCTCTTTATCTTTTCCCATTATAATTTTCACTCCCTTCCCCTCATTAAATCCTTCTATAAAGTCAACTTTTTTGGAAACACACTATGGAATAAGATAAGCATTTTTTTGAGACCTGTTTTATGTTTCCGTCAAATAAGTCAATGTCATTTTAAGGGTGCACTGCAAATTCCAGGCTTCACTTTTAGTTTTAAAAAAGCTAATGAAGAGCTTCTTTTCTCCTCACTATCCAAAGCAACGGACTGCAGGCATTTGGACTTTCTCCTATACATCACTTGCCACTGCACATTATCTCCCAGCAACAGCTGGTGACACGCAGGCACCGAGCTGGTGGGAAGGCTCTCTTCCCCTCTTCCATCTGTTTCAGTCCATTTACTTCAGGAATAAAACACTGTTCTAGCTGGTCTGCTTACAACATCTTATCCACAATGTAATTTAAATCCCTTCAGGAAGGGGAAGCAGATCTTGCATTTGGAGACTAGTTTTTACTTTTAAAACTAGCTGAAGTTGGACATCTTTGTAACCTAATAATTAGATATGTTCAAAGCAAAATATATATATATATATATATATATATATATATATATATATATATATATATATATATATATATATATATATATATATATATATATATATATATATATATATATATATATATATATATACTGATTGTGTTTCTGAGATTGAATTTAAGCGTAAGTGATAAATAAAACCCAAGTAACTCAAGAATGGCAAGGATTTGTGGGTTTTATAAGGGGCACTAGATCTATTTCTCTGTGCCCTACTGCTCTTGACTGGGAAGCTGCAGTGAACATACCCATGAGACAAACAAAGCCATGCCTTTTTTGGTTAGTTTGACACATTTTCTCATCTTGTCTGACAGTCCATGCTATGATAATATTGAGTTGTCTCCCCTTTTTTCTCTCTTTAAAACCCCATTTATGCATGATCTCTTCTCTCATGTTTGCTAAAAACAAAAGTTCTCTAGTTAATGGCCAAATTCTGAAGCAAGGCCGCCATTTTGTGTATGGCCATGGACAAATTATTTAATGTGTCTTAGTCTCAGTTTCTTCATGGAAAAACATAAGGCACTTATTTGGTAGGCATGCTACTAGGATTTAAATATATTTCACTTGCAGTATTTGACATGGGACAAAACCTCATTTGTAAGATATCAAATACAGGCTTAAACAAATAGTGCAAAAATAATGAGATTCTTTTGTCTAGACTATTGTGATTATTCCTCATGTTCAAAAAAAGAAGAACTTTATTCCTCTTTTGAATTCATTTATTTGCTTTTGGTTTGAGAAAATGCATCTTTTTCTAATACTAATGTGTTAAGAATTACATTCCCACCAAAGTGTATTGCTGCAACAAAGCTAATTTTGTTCAACTAAGTATAAAATCAATGTTTATATTAATACTTTCTAATAAAGTAAATGACTTTGAGTCAGTGGAACTTTTTAACTGTATTTTTTCTCATAGTGTGTATATTTTTTTTATTATTCAAAATGAGCTTTTCTCATCTTTGCATTGGAAATGTAGAAAATGCATATTAAATTATTTTTTATTTTTAGTTATTTCAAAGATTAGCAACTGTTTTTTTTCTCACAAAGCAATAAATGCAAAAATAATGAGAACTATTCTATAATTTATTTTCTCACTTTCTACTTTCATGCAATAAAGATAGTTTTTACCCATTGTCATATACCATTCTCAGAATAGTTATTCTGCTCCATTCTGAGCTATAGACTGTCTGCTCAAATTACCAAGTGGAAATCTAACATGAATCTCAATTGCCAAAATAAAACAACTAATTTTCATTTCTCACAAAAAGGCCCCAATTTGTTGATCACAACTGTCAACTTGGTACCATCATGTAACCAATTTTGCTTAAGTAAAGCAAAGTTCTCCAGTTCTCTTCTTTCAGATGCCATGTCAAATAGTCCAGGTGATCTGTGGGCAATATATTACAATGCATTAAACTTAAAATTGCTTGTCACCAACTCCATTCTATGAGCCATAATCATCTTTCAAATGTTCAACTCATAAAGGCATTTTAGTGAAAATAAGCTAGTTATTTTGATTTTTCCGGGGGGGATGGAGAGGATAGAAATTCATTGATTTTTGTTACCTTACAAAACACTTAATGTATCAGCCCATAATTGTAAGTCATCCAAGCAATGCAAAAGTATACAGAAAAAATATAAACCCCCCCTCCTTTTACCTTGCCCACACCTTTACCTCTCTAGAGGTATCATAGTTAGATTTTTAATGTATAACCTTTTTTTTCTCTTTCCTGTGCAATTACATCAGTGAATTTTGCTATGGAAATTCTGTCCCCAGAGAATATTTGACAATTCTAGAGGCATTTCTCTTATTATGACTTCATAGTGTTGCCACTGGCACTAATAGGTAGCGGTCAGGAACAACAATAAACTTCTACAATGCTTGGGACAACCCCCACAGCTGTTATTAGTAGTGGCACTGTGAACATTTGAGAGCAAGTTTTTTTGTAGGCACACCTCTTCATAGCTCTTGGAAAAATTAATAGGAATATAATTTTTGAGTCACATGGGACCTCTGTGTTTCTCTTTCTAAGGAAATGGAGACTGTTTTCCAAAATGAAAGCACCATTCTCACCAATAGATGAGTTACATTCATATACATCGACAATTGTTATTTGATTGTTATTCCACTAGTTTGTAGTCATCCACGTAAGTATGAAATTGTGTATCATGGTCTTCACATTTATCTCCCTAGTGATTAATGACTTTCACCTTTACTTCTTTTATATATATATTTTTTTTCTTTACTTTCAAGGTAGTTACAAGTTAGGGGAATCCAAAACGTTGATTTACAACAGGTTGTAGAGTAATTTCTACCAAGAATGCTTCAGATTCTGAGTCTCTGGAAAAAAGTCACTGTGATTTGGGCCCTACTAGAGTTTCAGGTAATTGAATGTCAAAGTGTGGAGACCTGTGGTGTTGATCAAATGTGACTTTATCTAAGGTCTACAACTAGGATGTAGCAGAACCCAGCAACATCCAAATTCTTGAGTATAATAACCATAAAAAGAAAAGTGAAACCAGGAAGGGTAGTTTATTTAGAGCAGTTATTAAAAAGACATGCACTTAAGCTGGTAGTGAGGAGGAAAAGGAAGTGTTCAACAGTTACTTTAGCAAGAATAGGGGAGCCATCATTATTTCTTCCTGTTCTATTTCAGAGGTATAGAGAGGTCTTTCACATATAACCTAGATATTTCTTTGGATGGAATTTCACTCAACCTTTAAAAAAAATTCTTTCATCTGCTTTTTTCCCTTTCTATGTAAAACACCATTTTTTGTTCAGCTACATTTTTTTAATCTCAACGGTTAACATCATGTTCGTTATTATCAAAGCTATAATTCCAAGACTGAACACTTTGGAACTCCAGTCCTGAATATTAGTGGTTTATTAACTTTATCAAAGTATTCTGTGTATTTATTCAAACTCAGAATATCTACTTAGCTTGTATTCTTTGTTGTCTTTCTGATTTATTGTGTCAGTGACAATTAAACAGCATTTCAAGTCATTCAGTCCTTTAAGCTGGAGTCTTGAAAGTCATACTAACTTATTTTTATTCTCTCAAAATCATGCTGACTTCTTTTTATTCTCTCTCAATTTCTGATCAACACCAATTGCTATCTATCTATCTTTTATGTAAAAATAGTTTCTTATACACCATGACCGCTATAGCTCCCTAGCCGCTACCTGAGGAAACAGACATTTTTCTTTTATTTTTTCAAATTATCTATCCAAGGTCTTCCCACCACCTCTCTACACATGGATCATCATCTTAATCTCTATGCCCATCCCTCCCCCAATTTTACCCCCTTCCTCCTTTCTTGCTCTATGGTTCAGTTCTGCTGACAGTTAGTTTTAAATTTAATTTATGCTTTTGTTTGTTTTCCTTATATCCCACATATAGATGAGATCATCCAGTATTTCTCTTCTTCTTTCTGACTTATTTCCACTAACATATTTCCTTCTAGGTCCATCCATGTTATCACAAATGTGTAGCTCCCAGTCTCTCCTTCCTTCTATCTTTCCTTTATGCATTCAGAATGAAATGATAAATTTAAAGAACAAAACAGATTATGTCATAGGTTCAGTGACTCATAATATCCACTACATAACTTTGAAATTCCTTAATAACAGTCATTCATCATCTGCTTCAATGGTCAGTTTTTAAGATCATTTTCCTGTTTTTCTGTCACAACATTGAACCAATTTCTAGTAGTTTTGCCTAAAATAAGACTAGAACTATGAGGGGGGGATAAAATAAATTCTTGTAGTTTTGGAGTTTACATTCAAATGGGAAGGAGAAGAAATATTATAACTATAATTATTATAGTAATTGCTTTGAGAAACAGAGCAAGAATTTAAGGGAATTAAGATTTAGGTTCTGGTAAAAAAAAATCACAATGTTATGCAGTGTGGTCAGGGGAGGTGACATCTGTGCAAGAACTTGAAGAACATGTAAATGATAAATTGTACAATTCTCACTGCAGTTTGTAGAATTTTTCTATAATGCTTCTCACCTTCCAATGCATGTTCATGCACTGGTATAAGTATCTACAATATATATTCATTATTTATTATGATTATCTCCCTCACAACTAAATGATAAGCTTCATAAAATATGCATATCTGCATTGTCCATTGATTCCTAGTTCCAGGAATAAAAACAAGGCATAGTAGTTTCTCAATAAATATTTGATGACAATATGTATCACATTAAGTTGGATTTAAACCACATTTGAAGATAGCATTAAGTTAAAACAAAATCTCGGCAATACCCAGATTCAAATGTTGCAAAGTCGAAGTTTGCAAGCCCATTGTTAAAAGATTTGAGCAGAGTTTTGGTTCTGTATATCAGTCTCATAAGTTGACACCAAGGTGTAAAACCTAAAGTCACAACAGCTGGAATAACATATGCAACTTTGCTCCCTACTGTTTCAGGAGAGAGATGATACAGAAACAGAAATAAACTAGAACAACAAAGATCATACAAATATCCTGGAAGCTAATTTATGTTTGTCATGAACACTTGTACCGTGACTACCATTCCAAGTATCACAAATCTAACATTAATGTTCTCACATGAAAAAAAAATTGCTCTAATGTTAAAACAGAATTTCAAGACTGAATTCCATTTCAGTCTTCTGAGATTTTTGAAATATCTTTCTCTATTCTGGTGATATTTCAAGCTGCATTTTATTGATTTATAATAATATGTTGGGTGCGCTTTCATATTTAATCTTCATGAAATTCTTGCAAGGTAAGTTCTATTATCTCTTTTTCCAATTAAGAAAATAAGTCAGAGAAGGGTTAAATCAGGTCCCTCAAAATCACACAGTAAATAGTGTGATGGAGATTTGCATATGCATTTTTTTCAGAATTCAGAACTCATGCTTTTAGTCATTATTTTATACTTCCTTAAATTGTAAACTGATTAATATCATATTAAATTGTATAATGTACAGAATTCCTACTGGATAATTTAAGGCAAAATGATGTTATTGTATTTATGAGATTAAACTTGGCTTTTTGCTTTGAACTTTACATTGCTAGAGAAATTGAAACCAGTCTATCTTCTCCATATCAAATTTAAAGACTTTTTTAAATTTAATGTATATATCTCAAGAATTTATATTTATTATTAAGATCTTAAAATAATAAGACAGTAAAATTAAAAAATATGTTATCACTCAAGGACAGCTATTGTCATTAGTTGGTGGGAGAAGCTTGAATTATCTTTATTGTACATACATACAAATTGATTTATATAGCAACACTCATCAATATTTGTATTTCTGGATATTATAAATGAAATATTTATTTGTTTAATTCTGTTTGTCAGATGAATATAAATCTAAAAATTAAAAAAAAAAGAAAAGCTCATCTTAAAACTGCCTTAAATCTGTTTCCCCTCAAGTTTTTATTTTCCCCTCAGTGAATGCCAGTCACTCTTCCATACTTGTTTCCTGCTGTGTGAAGTAAAGTCAGCAAAGAGGCTGCTCACAGGGAACAAGACGCAGTCTTGACTTCTACAGAATGTACCAAATGTTTGAATCCAACTTATGCTTCTGAAAATGTCCTTATGTCACAGTTAGCCTATTGTGCAAATGTTAAAACTAATACATTTTCAATGCTGAGAATATTTTGAAATTGTTGATCACTCATCCACACATAGAAACTGTAATAACATATTTGATACTATTTAGAGATAATACTATATTAATTAACTATCTTAGACTTTAAATGGCAAATTCAGATTGTCCTTTAAAGTAAAATGTTTGGTGAAGGTGTTTATCCAGTTTAGAAGATCTATTAGCATGTGTAGGTCTGCATAAATATACCATATGTTTTCATCTTGTATATTCCTTGGGGTCAATTTTTTATTTTATTTTTTTATTTTCCAATCTTTGTGTCACTAATATCTACAAGCAGAAGATAAGTTACAGGTTTTTTTGATGATATGCTGAATATTGATATGCTGGGGAAAGCTTAGAAATTGGTTTTCTAGGGGAAAATAACTCTGATTTGTAATGTTATCTTTGGTGTCAATACTTCCATGTGGCATATTTTATGCTCTAAGTGACATAACTGGAAGCAGAAATGGGAGGAAAAAAGCCTCATAACATTTCCACCTATCCGAAACTGCAGACAATATAATTTCAGGTTCAGATAAGCACAATGTAATAACCTGATCAGGAAGCAGTGACTTCTGAGTGCCTACTAATTTTATTTTTAGAATAATCCATTTAATTTTAAGCTCATATAATTTCATTGTTGAATCGATCTTACATCTTTTCCTCGTGTGTGTGGGTCAGGGCCAGCATCTATGTACTAGCTGATGATGATAATGATGGTTTGAAACATCACCCAAGACCTTTGCTTCATATAAATCAGCTTAAATCTTTCTAATGAGTTGCTACAATATCCTAAGAAGTATGTGAAAAACTGTAACTATTCAGAGGGATGGAAATTTCAAAAGTCAGTAGATATAAAATTGCAATTCAACTTTTTTTTTAATTTTTTAATAATTTTATTTTGTTCTTTGGGTTACAACCTCTCTGTTACATAATTTTCCCCCCTCCCTCCTCCCTCCGGTGCTCCCTCCATTCTCTCACACCCTGCTCTTTGTTATTTATTAGCTGTGCTGAGTCCATTAGTCTCTTTTCTATGTTAGGGTCTTTTCTCTGGGTGAGAGACTGCGTTCTTGGGTCCCGGCGCACCTTGCTGTTAGATTTTCAGTCTTAAGATTGTGTTGGGTGGCCAGGTTATTGGGTGGCCAGGTTATATTCATTTGTGAGCTGTCCATGTTTTCTTGCTGCAGGCCATCCTCTCCAATCCAATCCCCTCGCCTTTGCTTTGCTGCTTTTCCTTATGGGTCTGGTGTCGGGCTTTGGGGGTCTTGTCTCCTGACAGTGTTGGTCAAGAAATTTCTCTGAGTTCAGGTTTTGAGACTTAGGTCTTGCTATATTTGCCCGTGGAACCGCAGGCTCTCGTTGCCCAGGGTACTACAGACTCAGGCAATTCCCAGCCTCAGCTTCCCAGGTAGCCGGGATTACAGGCGCACGCCACCACGCCCAGCTATTGTTTGGAACTAAGTCTCGCTACGGGCCCCAGGCGGGACTCGAACCGCGATCCCTAGCCCCGGCCGCTTCAGAGGCTGAAGCTTACAGGCATGAGCCACCGTGCCCGGCCCATGAGTTCAGGATTCTGCGAGTGGCCTTTGAAGGTTATCTCCTCTGCGCCCTTTGGCAGTTTTGGTGTGGGGCCCATTATCCCCTCTTTGATCATCCTCTCCTCTCCCTTAATAAGGGCAGGGTGTGTTGCTCTCCTTGAATATATCTCCACGTTGAAATCCCGGGTTTTGGCCCAGACAGTGTAGAAGTGCGCCTAGTGACATCGTGTCTCTACGGTTGTTTTTCTGGTCTTACTTGTACTGGTTCACTTGGTTGTCCATCTGCTGTGTCCAGCTCCGGTCTGTGGGCTGGACTTTTGCCTGGTCCCTCACCCGTTCTACGTTGGGGTTGCTGTTGCATCTATTCTGGTTGCTCTGAAGTTTAGCTGGAGTAAAAGAGAGATGGAGCCCCCCCCTCCCCCTAGGTCCCGGTGCGGGGGCGGGCCGACCCGGGGCCACTCGGCCGTACATAAGCCGGGGCTTCCTGGGGCTGGGGCTTCACGGTGCCTCCCAGGCCGGCTTGTAGGTAGCCGCAGCCACCTACTGGCGGGTGGGGAACCGGCCCCCACCCTGTTCTCCCACAGGAGAACTCACTCAGGTGGGCCCGGAAGCCCCTCGCTCCCCACTGGCTAGGGAGTTCCAAAAGCTTTTTGTTTTCTTTTTGCCCACAGTTATTTGAGGATTTGCTACTACTTGTTTCAGAGTTTTCTGTTTACTAATGCTAATATTTAGCAGGGTTGCTAAACATAGATGCTCCAAATTTGAATTCAGCTTTTTACTTCATTAAGTCTCAATATTTTAGTAGAATATTAGTTTGGTAATCATTTTGGCAATGGAATCAGCAAGACTCCATTTTAAAATTTGTAACCTTCCTGAATGTATTTGGTTGCTTTAAGAGAATAAATTCTTTCAGAAAAAAATTAAGAATTTCCACTAAGTCATATAAAAGACTATGTCTATTACAATGTTCTGTAGTTCACTGAAATCTAGACTACAATCAACAAACAAACCCAAGGATCAAATACTATATTTGGTGTGCTTTGATATGAACCTGAACTGAGCCATCATCTTTTTAAAGTTGTAAGAGAAATTCAAGAAATTAAAATATTTGCTATTCATCTGTTTGGGGACATTTGGGTTGTTTCAATTTTCTGGCTATTGTAAATCATGCTGCAATAAACATGTGAGTGTAGATGAATAGATCAGAAATTTGTGGTGTATTGACATAATGTAAAGACAAACTTGCAGCATTTGCAGCAACATGGATGAAACTAGAAGGAACCATGCTAGTGGAAATAAGCCATAATGAAAAAGAGAAATACTGGATGATTTCACCTATATGAGTGATATAGGGAAAACTATCAAACAAAAGGACAAGAAAAAGTTAAAACTAATAAGTTGACAGCAGAACTAAAGTCTAAAGCAAGGGAGGGTGAAAACAGAAGCGCAATGAGCACAAGAGATTAAGATGACAATTCATAGGTGATATGGTGGTAGGAGAATCTCAGGGTATATAACAATGTAAAATATATATGAGCAATCAATTTTTTAAAAATTTAAATTTTAAATTTTAAAAAATAAACAAAATATTTTTATTTGCTCTTTTTTGCAGAAATAGTAAAATGGAAATTAATACTTTTGTCTTCCATATTGAGATGATTCATATAAAAGTAATGCTTGGTTTGACATCTATTCAGTTTTGTGTTTCGTCAAACTAAAGTTCTACGACATTCAATGAAATCAATCATCTGCTGAGTTACTGGAAGGTTTCAAAAACCATCACTGTTTTCTGGGAAAATTTCTACATGACAACTCAGTTCAGTGAGAGTTTATTCTTATACTATGTCACTCCTTTCATCTTCATTTATACAATATTGATAGTTTAAGTGTTTTAATGAATATTTCATTTATTTATTTCCATGGCTCACAGACAATGGCTAAGAGCCGAGAGAATCATTAATAATGGAAGGGACTCCCTTGCTTTTGTTGAACTTCCTACATCAACTTGGCACTAGCTTTGTACAACATATGGGTCTCACCACAGGGATTTAAATTCAACCTACTCAGTTTTCTGACACAGCCAGAAGTAGCAGGGAATTCCAAAATTCTGGATACCTTGCTAGAAAACTTATCTTCTCAGATTACTAAAACACAAGTCTTTGCACTCACCACAAATCTGTGCAACCACTGTCAACACTCTGAACTTTGAAGAAAACAATGCAATAAATCTTAGAGATTTATCCTTTACTAAAGTTGAGAAATTCTAGAATCTCTCTGGTTTTCAATATTGATGTCAAATGTCCAATGCACATTGTTCCTTTCATTGTGAAAAAGCAGCCTAATAGAAACTGTCCAGTCTGGAGCTATTGTAAAAAAATGACACATGAGATTCCTATTTTTAATATTACATGGTGGCTATATAGGGTAAAAAAATTGGTGTTGAGAATATATGCAAGAAAGTGATATTTATAGGTTCATCCTGTTACATGATTTTCATATTTGTAAACTTACAAACGTTGTTAAGCAAAAAGAAAACTAGAAGAAAAAAAACTCTTATCAAAGCTCCTATAAATGGTGATAGTGCAAACATTTTATAGTGTTACATGTCAAAGTACATTGCAGTACTATTTGTCATATATTTAAAGTAAACTATGTCTAGATCTATGAACTTTTTTTTTTTTATTTTTTAGACTAGGTCTCGCTATTTTTGCCCGTGGAACTGCAGGTTCTCGTTGCCCGGGGTACCACAGATTCAAGCAATCCACAACCTCAGCTTCCCAGGTAGCTGGAATTACAGGCGTGAACCACCACGCCTGGCTGTATTTTTTTGGAACTAGGTCTTGCTACAGGCACCAGCCGGAACTCGAACCGCAATCCCTAGCCCCTGCCACTTCATAGGCTGAAGCTTACAGACACTAGCCACCGTGCCCGGCCTAGATCTATAAACTTCTGAAAATTTTAAATAAATATTGCCTTAGAAATTATCAAAAAAGAATATCATGAACTTTCAACAAATGTTTACTAAAATCAGTTCTTCTCAAGACTCAAATTAAGTAATTTTATATAAAATCATTATAATATTCTGAGCAAGAGTCTCTGTGTTTGGTACTGTAAAAGATTTTAAGGGATCATTTTAAAGTGAAAGTGGGAAATGGTATACTTAAAAAAATATCTGGCAACATTTTTAATGTCCTGTAAGTGCAAGTCAGGATATATTAGAGCTCTTTATGGACAAAATGCGTTAAGACATAGAGTGAAATCTACTTAGTGGAAAATTAGGCAGGCCTTTATCTCATCCCTGTTTTTAGTAGCTAGTGTTGACATGCTGACATCTAGAGTTGGTTCAAATTGCCTCCGGTTGGCAATTACCATGCCTGTCTTTGAAAGTATAAAAATATCAAATTAGCAATAGAATGAACTCCTGGTCTCCAAAATAGCAATAGCCGAAAGGTTGTGTGAGATTTTCATGAGTCTAAATAATGGGAGTTGCCATTATATGCTTAAATTGTCGAAAACTATGAGTTGAACTTCATTATATAAAAAGTTGGTGAATCATATTTTTCTCTGTTAAATAATGTGAATTATTATACTCTGATATCATTCTATAAAAAGCCACTACATGTAAAATTTAGTAATCTTTCCTTGCCATTGACCTTTTTATAGCAATTTAATATTCCAGCTCAAAGATAATTTTGCTATTTCTCTTTGATAAACCATTGTTTTTTCTATCACACACAATGCCAAATAATTTATTTTCTGCATTAAAATTTCTAAAAGACAGAAGTAAATATAAAGTAACAAAGACATATAATAGGACTTATATAAGTATATAAATTATGCCAGATATTATGATCTCGATCTATAATATATACAAATTTACACTTACATTAATAAATGATGATAGTGAAGTCTTCTATTCTCTTGCAGAATATACTAAAACTTTATGCATTCTTCTTCATGAGATATAATAAAATGTGCTTTCTAACATTTCAAGTTGTCAAATTGTTTTTCTATTGTTATCATTGAATGTAGTCTGTCTTTGGTTTAAAAATTGTCTTATTTGCTTTAAAATGTTCACTTAGAAATTAATTTTGATGGTACTGGTAAATTTCAAAGGATGACACTTTAAATAAAGTCTTCGTTTTGTCATCATTGAACATTTACGTAATTATTGACCGTATTTCTAGCTAGTTTTGTTTTGTAAATATTGAAGATACTTCCTTAGATTAATTCAAGTATCAAACTCAGGTATCAAAATGTTCAATCATAGTGAAATATAACTTTCAGATTAGTTGTCCAAACATACCTTGTTTTATCACCATTGGTTTATTGTGTTTCCAAGATACTGAATATTTAACACACTGAAGGTTTATGACAACAAAGAATAAAGAAAGTCTACAGCCTCCTTTTACTAACAGTATGTGCTTATTTCCTGTTTGTGCTACATATTGGCAATTCTAATTGAGATCCTTCAGTAGGCAACCAACCGGATTTAATTTAAGCAGGAAATTATTATAAAATAGAGAGTATCTCCTAGCACAGAGGAGTATGAGAAAATGGGAACAACCATAGATGGCTTTTTCAACTGATATGGATTTTCCTAGAAAAGAAGTGTCATGTATTGTCAGAGAGTTGACAAGCATCTACTTCTTTACAAATAAGAATATTCAGTTTTAATCCAGGTGTTCATGCTTCCTATCTGAGTTGATACATTTTGTAATTTAATAAAATGTTATAATTTGATTCCCCTATAAAAGCTAGGCAGAAGAAATGTGTTACAAGCCTAAATCATTTAATTCACATGGAAGGTGGATGTAAGGTGGTATCACTCATCTGTGGAATATAAATAACCAAAAACCATACACAGGTAAGATGCAGTAGGAATAAATGTTGAACTCAGGGAAAGAATATAACAATTAACAGAGGGAATAATGCCTCTCTCCCTGGTGGGGTGTTGGCACAAGTGGTTTGGTGGAGGGTGAGTGGAAGAGCAAAAATGTAACCCTCAAAATAAAAATAAAAATAGATACATTAATAAGTTTCTAAATTCATCTGTTCACTCTACCTCTCACAACAGCTATAACCTAATTACAATGCACTTCCAAATATATATATATATATATAGTTCATATTTATTTATTTATTAAGTATTAAGTATCTGACCTCTTTTGACCTGATCATGGTTATTTCAAACATGGCCATTCCCATGTGCTTATAAATAAGTGGCATGTGCACATAACAGAACCAGGACTGACGGCACCATATTTAGAGTCTCCTGCCCAGAATGGAGTCTATACTGAACATGTAGTGCTGTAAAATGGAGGCAAATCTGAGATACTGAATAAACTAAGTCTCTTTACCAGGCACTACAAGGACTTTTGTTAAAAAGAAAATATATGTTTTGTTCTTTAATACAGTATGATTTAAGTATTCCATTACAACTGATAGTCTACTCTTATATATAGAGGTTATCTTATGATGAAGGAAAAGTTAAAAGCATATTGAAAACAAGCATTTTGTGTCAAATTATGGGTCTCCCTTTTGTGAATGAATGACATTTTCAAGATATTCAACTATTCCTTAAGTCTCAGCTGACTTGCTGCAAAACAGAAATAACCTATGTACAAAGCAGAGAGCAGAGGCAGAATTGATAGGACTGGATTACATGGGGCTAAGTATGAATGTGTACCTGATAAATGGAAATCTGTTAATTTCAGCACAAATGATAATTGAACAAATATGAATTGAACAAATTCATAATTGAACAAACCTATTTAAGTATCATAAAATCAGTTCAAATATCACAACTGAACAAAACAAATTCAAATATCATAAATGTTTCATGTCATGAAGTGTTAGTGTATTTATTTCATGTTTTGCTCCAAATATTTCAGGAATGAAGAGACTTTTCAAAAAAATAGTTCAAAGACCAGAAAAATAATTGTTCCAGCTCAATAGAATAAAAATATATTGGTTTCATTCCGCTTAAAGTTGAAATTCTAAATGACTATTTTTTTCATAAGAAATAACAACCAATTTATGGTTCAGCACAAAAATTAGTATTCGAATTAGACATGGTTTTGGAATTTCATAAGTCTGTGTTTTTCCACCTGTTTTATACTTCACAGTCCAGCTAAAGACCTTGCTAAAACATACGATGGTTTGCTGCACAGCTGAGTGCTACAGAATAGAATAATATATTAAAGTGAAATATTAGATCTGTATTTGGTAGAACTGTGCAGCAGGAATATAGAGAAGTTGAGACCAGGTTGAGAGTCAAATAAATCAAACAGCATGAATTTGAAAGAAATACAAAACTGAAAATAGTCATATATTTTGCCATATTTATTTACTGGAAAAAAAAATTACCTCAGATTAAGTTTTTCTCCAGTCAGGAATAATGCTTATAAAAACTAAGAAAACAGGAAAGCTAAAAAACTCTATATATGTGTGAGAGTGTGTGTGTGTGAATGGGTAACTAGAGAATAAAGCTCACTGTTGAGAAACAATGGCTGGAGGGAATGATTGAATTACTGGAATGATAATCCAATTTATAATATTGGTTATTTTCAGTGGCTTCTCACTCAACTTTGCATTCTGAAAATTGTTCACATTTTTTGAGAATGTGATTGTCGCATCGAGTCTATTCCTGTTTCAGATAAATAATTTTCTACCTCTGATATTCCTGCCATGGTTGGGAGCTATTTGCTTCCCATGCTGTTTTATTCCTTCTACAACAAGAAAAAAAAAAAAAAGATCATAATCCTGAGGTGATTTACAAGTTTGTTTTTTACCAGCAACTAATAAAACATAGGCTGTAAAGCATTTGGAAGATATAAAATTTGAGGCTAATACATAATCATATGTGCTGAAGATATAAAGGACAACTTGAATATTCCAGGTGTTCACAACTAAAAAAAGGCTAATGACAGCTGAACAGCTATAATTCACACACACACACACACACACACACACACATACACACACACACAAACACACACAATCTAAGTTTTGCAAGCCAGAGGACAATGTAGTGATAGTATAGGACCATACTCATTATTAAATTAAGCAAAAAAAATCAAATATCCATAGCCTCAAGCTAAGGATGCTATACTATGGCACTATAAAATGAATAGCTTTAGTTTCTTTTAACTTATACTCAGTTATCAGGAGAAACCAGTTGAAATTTACACTAAATCATTTTACATTTTCATTTTTGGTCAGAACCTGTGAGACAAAACTACAAACCGAGAAAAAAATCAGAAAATTGTCAAATCTGATGTGTTTTAGTGACTATCTCTACTCCTCCTATTTTTGACTTTTTATATTTGCTTCATTGATACAACCCCCAGACTCAGGTATGAGTCAATTCTTATTAAACCAAGAAATGTAACATTACTACAATTAATTCATGTTCCTTACAGTCTAGTTGCTGCCTGGATATTTCACACAATTACTCCCATGATGAATATTCCACTTTTGAAAACTCACTTTATTCAACCCATAGTCCATTTTGAACTCTAAAATGAATCTTATATACTTTTTTGTTTAGAAAATTAATCATAAACCTCCATCATGATACCCACTAACCACAGGTCAATATCGGACCCTTTATAATTTGTTTTGTGTGTGTGTGTTTTGTTGTTCATCCACCATCTTCTTCTTCAATCTGTTCCCCAACAATTAAAGGGAAAGTGGCTGCTGCTATCAATGAATTAGGGGAATATTTCAAATGTGGGGAAACTTCTGAAACATCTCTTTTGCTCTTATATACTATTATGAGAGTTAATAGAGTACAATGCTAATAGCTGGTAGTTTTGTAAGTGTAAAGACCAGTAAGATATGAGGTCTGGAGTCACCATACTCATCAAGAAACCATAGTATTCCAAAGCACTTCTAAGGCTAAGGAAATAGGAAATTATTAGCATAAAATGGAAATTAGCAATACCAACATGACCACATGATCAATTGCAGCAAGGGGTATTAGTTAGAAAATTTCTCCTTGCTTCTGTGTATGTGTATACACATGTGTATATGAATAACACATTTGGAATAGGTGTGTATCTTTGTTCTCCTTTGCCTCTCTATACCGAAGAAATATGCACAGAGTAAACATTCAGAAAAGTTACAGAATAAAAGTGCTTGAATGAATGACTGAATGAGTAACTTCAATGTCATATCACTCATATCTTTAAATTTTAGAAATCCTGAGCAACATTTATTTCATTCACTCTATTCTGTGACCCCAATTAAATGGATAAGAACTTTTATTCTTAACATCCTTAATATTGTCCCTATTTCTTCTCTGTTCTCTTCCTTTCATTAAGACTTGTGCCAAATGTCCTATTCCTATTTCCTTCACTCTAAGTTCATTGAGGTTTTGTTCTTTGCTATTCAATCCATTCATTGAGTTCACTTTAAATGTTCCAATAATGCAAACCCAATTATTCTAACTTTTAAGTAAGAGTGTTTTAACACACCGAAAATGCACACTTTTTTTTTTTTTTTGAGACTAGTTTTCGCTATTTTTGCCTGTGGAACAGCAGGCTCACGTCCAGAGTACCACAGATTCAACAATCCCAGCCTCAGCTTCCCAGGTAGCTGGGATTACAGGTGCGCACCACCACGCCCACCTATTTTTGGGGAATAGGTCTCGCTATCCCAATGGAACTCAAACCGCAATCCCTGGCCCCAGTTTCGGCTTCCTAGGCTGCTGCTTACAGGCATGTGCCACCATGACTGACCAATGCACACATTTTAAGATACAGATTGATAAAATTTTTCACAAAATAAGCATCTCTGTGTTTATCTATGTTGAATCTATTATAGGATTTAAGAATTACAGCATTAGTAGAATCCCTAAAACACCTACCTTTCCTCCTTTCTATTCACATCTGACTTATTACCATCAAATAATTTTGCTAATGCTTGAAATCATATCCATATAATAAGAAAACGTGTTCTTCTGTATCTTCTTGCACTTAAAATTATATTCGTGTTTCTAGCAATGCATTCCTTTCCCCAACTGGCTTGTTGAATGATTGTCCATTTCATAAATACCACAGCTAGGAGATCTAGTCTATCCTTTAGTTATTTCTAGTTAATGGTTCTTACATATAGCGATGCTATCTAACTTCCCTTATTATGTCTTCTGGTATAATTGTAGGGTTTCTGTTGAATATAAAATCAGGAGTGGAGCTGTTGAATCATAAGTTATTCATACGAATTCATGTTGGGTCATTAGCTATTCATATGTTCAGCTGGAGTAGATCTTAGACTAGAGTACCAAAGTATCAATTTTCCAGCTATGTAGAAAAGTTTCAATTGCTCTGCAAAAAAGTTTCAATTGCTCTGCATCCTTGCTAATATTTTGTAGGGCCAGTTTTGCTATTGTTGTTACTATTGTTATTTGTATATATTTCCATGATGGGTATTGATGGTAAACACTGTGTAACATTCAGTTTTACTAATTTCTGTACTACCTGTCCAAATATTTACCATTGCTATTAGGCTACTTTAGCTATATTAACCAGTCAGAGTGTATATATATATTTATATATATAAATATATATATATTTATATATATAAACATATATATAAATATATATATTATATATTAAGGCTTTGACAGATAATAGTGCTATACATATCATCTTCCTTCCTAAGTCTTGCCTTTTGTTATTTACTAGTATCTTTTGATAGTAAAAATTCCAAATTTTGATTTAGATTAATTTACCTTTCTTTATGTCTAGTCTTTATTTAATTATTTAATTTGTTCTTTTCAATTATTGTGGACTTCAAATTCATTTTGTATGGTGATCTCTCCTCTCTTTCCAAGGAAATCTGTTATGAACTGCATAGAATATACTAAATTTGGTTTTGTTTTAACTTGGAATTGATTTATGAAGCTACATAGACACAATATTTGATCAAAGAAGTTAGAACTTGACAATACTTCAACTGAGCGGTAGTATTGAAAATCCATTCCTATTCTTATCATCTGAGGACTACTAAAAAATATTCTGTTATCTTAAATGAGAGGCTCATCTCTCACTCACTAAGAAATTTTGGTCAAAGCTAAGTATAAGTCATTGCACACCTAAATTTCTTATTACCAATTTTATACACATAAAATTTAAATAAATATGTTTTCAAGTCTGTTATTATTTTTGATTCCAGGCTACCTTCTCCCATGGAACTACATTTTGAATCACTGCTTTGAATTACATGGAACTGTCACTTGATAAATAAATATATAAAATATTGGCAACTTCATGGAGTTATAGTAACAAGTCTCTGTTATTTTTACCCTAACATGATTACTATTCAGGATATCAAATATATCTAATTTTATCAATTAAACTAAGTGTAAATGAAGAAAAAAAGTGTTATATTAAAAAAGGTGAAATTTTTAATATAATTTTAAAAGTCAAGAAGGCTGATTGATAGCTTGAATATAGAAAAGAAGATATCTTTGGAAGAAGTCAGGTGATCTCAATGAATAGTTGACACAGTATTTTTAATTTCTTTCTAAAAATATTTTCTTCTGTATCTAGCTAGCATGTAATTCATTATTTATTCCAGTCATTAAAGTTGATAGAATTATAGTTATTAAAATATTGACGCTGACAAAACCTCAGTGAGAACCCTTTACACATTGAGACAAAATCAAATCACATGACATTGCTTGATAATCACTGCATCAAATGTGGAATGCTTCAAAATTCTGCACTTTTCATGTTCACTTGTCTTCTGTACCATAATGCACTGCTCTCTCGCTCTCTTTCTCTAACATCAGAATATTTACAGTGTGCCATTTTGGCCGTAATTCTAATATATAAAGTCGAAATGTTAAAAGTTATTTGGAAAAAAAAAAAGACACAAGGATTATACAATAAGAGAAAGGATAAGCATGAAAGGTGAGGGGAGTTTTCAAAAATGTCACTCTAAAAAGTCATATAAATCACCTCTCACCGGCTGAAACTCAGTAATTACTCCTAAATGAAGGGAATGATAGGAAATTTGAACTAAGGACAGGTTCAAGGAAACAGACGCACAGTGCACACATAGTCAACTACTGACACACTTTAAAATTATAATTTTATAGTAAATACCTATATAATACTACGAACATCACGAACCATAAAGTGTGCTCTAGTAAATAAACGAAAGAGCAGATGTGCTTTCAATTTAGCTCTTCTAATGGTTAGGCTTTTTTTTTTTTTTTTTTTTTTTTTTTTTTTTTTTTTTTTTTTTTTTTTTTTTTTTTTTTTTTTTTTTACATCTTTGTCAACCTCAGGCTTCTCCCACCACCCTGCCACCACCCATGTACCAACATCTTAATCTTTTGCACCCTTCCCATCCTGGATAACCCCTTCCCTCTCTCTTGTTCTATATTTCAGTTATGACAGTTTTAAATTTGTGTCTGTTGTTTTCCCTATATCCTCAGATAAGTGAGATCATCCAGCATTTCTCTTTTTTCTTTCTGGCTTATTTCTGCTAGCAAGATCAGGTTTCTGATTACCACTTTCTATGAAAATTCCATGGGCCCAGTTCAGTCTCTAAGCGGGGTTGGCGCAAGAATTTTAAATCCAATTGGTTTAGAAAAACAAATCCTGGAAATTTTGCATTGCCTCATGTTTAATTCCATTTCTCTAGCTTTTCTTTTCCTCCTGGCTTCTGCCATGGTTCGCCGTCTTTCATCACGCACTGAAATACTGCCACTTATGCCAAAGCTGTGGTAAAATGAATACTTGTCAGCTTAAACTTCTCTCTAACTCGACTGCACTTCTCAGAGGCAGATCCCAGAGCACTGGAAAGTATATCCCCTGGGAATTCCTTAGAGAAGCAGACACACCTGTC
This sequence comes from Uropsilus gracilis, assembly GCA_004024945.1. Classification (NCBI taxonomy): domain Eukaryota; kingdom Metazoa; phylum Chordata; class Mammalia; order Eulipotyphla; family Talpidae; genus Uropsilus; species Uropsilus gracilis. Next base: position 102,339 of record PVHY01001144.1, read on the forward strand.
CTATCCCAGACCTACTAACTCAGAAGGCAAGGGATGAGGTCTAGCAATCTGAATTATGCTGATTCCTTCAGGTGCTCCTGATACAATGAACCACTAGAGTCTGTCATCCATCCCCTCCTCATCTCTCGCGTTCTTGTTAGGCTGCCTTCCTACTGTTTGCCTGGAAAGCAGTCACCACATAAGTACTAATCTATTTGCTTAATTAACATTAGTTCTATTAGAAATAAATGAGTGAATTAGCTGCAGTCTATTTAACACCTAAAATAAATTCCAAGATTAGCTCTTGTTTACAACCTTAATTAAGTCATTGCTATGACAAAAGTTGTCCGATTTGTTTTGCACATTTCCCCCCGTGGCTTTCAACTTTTCTTCTTTATGACTTGACTAAGTTGCTAATTGCTTTTCTTCGAAATTTTTCTGGGATGGTTAGATAATTTTTTTTCATTCTCTTGATTTGTCCATTACTTCGATTTATGCTGGTGAGCATAATATGATAATTGGCCATTTGTTTATAGTTATTCGTATTGTTTATGCTTAAAACCACAGGTATTAGAGGTGAAAGTACAAAAAATTGGTCTAATACTATTAACTTCTAAAATTGTTCTTGCAAGATTAATGTTTTCACTTGAAATGTATTTCTTAAAGTAAGTAAAACTGCAACACATTTAATATTTGCCAGGGAGTGATTAAACACATAGCTCTAACATTTCCCTCACATTTCTTAGAGGGAAATTGGACAGTGTTATGGAAGATGTATAACGGTGCATTTACTGCTACACAATAGGGGATCCATTTTAAGCTTGATACCAAGTAGAAAATAGCTCATTTCATCAAAGAGATTTAAAGCACCTCTTCTATCACCCAGTGGCAGCAGCTGCTGATTATAATAGGAAGCACACACAGGCTCATACAGAGACACACACTTCTCAAGTTAGAGGAAGGAAGAACTTCAGAAATACCCAGCTACTTCCTTTCAAATGTGAAATGAGCACCTAGTTTTGAAGATATTAGAGAGAAATAATGTCTTCATAGCAATCAATTTAAAAAAAAAAAAACTCATTATTTGTGGGACTCAAAACAATGATAAAGAACTTATTGAGATGATAATGATTTCCTTGAAGTAACAGGAAGATGTCCTTCTATAAACAGTAACAGACATCTAGATAAGGCTATTAGATGTACCTGAAGAGATCTAGCCTTGCTTTTAGTGCTCTTCAATGGCCTTTAGAAAAACATATCATTGCATTTTATAACATGTATGTTCTTTGATTTTTTGTTTGTTTTCTATAAAATGAAATCCTTATATTTTCATTATTTAAAAATGTGAAATGTTCTTAGCAAATTACTTTGTGATCATGTATATATGTATATATGTATATTTTTTCTCTTGTATTATTAGAAGTAGCTGTGTAGACAGTAATAGTCTATAGTAAGAGTAATATTCTAATAACTGGCAGAAGTCTCAGGAGTCTATTTTTAGAATTTATTTTCATTCAAAAAATAGAAATTAGTTTCCCATTTCATCCTTACATTGAGCTGTGAAGTGTCTATTTTTATGTGTTCTGCATGGTAGTGGAAGAAACAAGAACACTTAAACAGTATAAAATCACTGTAGTCATTAAGGGGAATAGGAATATAAGATAAACAATTATAAAATTAGAGGAGAAAGTTTGTAAATTTTAAAGATTAATAGTGCAAAATTTGTAAAGAAAAATGAGCAAATCTAAAAGAGATGAAGAGTTCAGTTAGCAAAAGTAGGAGTATTTTTTAAAATGGAATTCTTTATACAAACACATATTTAAAGAAATACATTTGGGTTGTTAGAGAATCAAAATGATACTGTAATAAGTCCTATGAGTCTGGAGCACAAATATATATTAATAGAGGTGACCTTAAGAAGAAAGAAATTATATAATAAAGAAAAATTCGCTCATGGCAAGAATTAGAATTAAATACAGTGAGCTCATTAAATTTTAGGCAGAGAAGTTAAATGAATGATATGTGAGGGAAAATGGGGTGAATTTGGATTATGTATACCAGTGAGAAGGCTAGGGCGATAATTCAAAAACAGTTTAAACATTGAGAATTTTACCTTAAATATGCAAATATTTAATGTATCAAAAGTACATCAATTAAAACAAAGAATGAGTTAGACTACAAACACAGGAAGTGACAGTGGGAATGTTAGTGGAACAAATCAAAATTGAATAGACAAATTTGTTGCTGAACTGTAAATAGATGATGAACAAAAATAAGGACTCAAAGATGGATAATAATATTGCTGACAGTTGTAGACAGTATGCCTCTAATATAAGTTTGAGTAATATAAGCTTGAGAGTTACTTGTCCTATTTATTAAGGAGTGACAACTGTGAGACATCTGTTTCAACTATCTGTTGGGTAGTTACAAATTTAAATCTGGTGCTATGAAGAAAGCTTTGATAAAAATCCCATAGTAGGAGGTTATTATTAAATATTATGTAAAGATCTGTAATGACAGATTTGACAAGTGAGACCGAGATATTAAATAAATTCAAAATGGAATCCTGGTGAAAATCTATTCTCAGCTGGAGATTAAATACTGGAGTAAAGAAGACTGTCTCTAATGGAGTGGCCAATTGGTAGAATGAAAATAAGAAAAGTAGGGTGTCCAGAAAGTCCAGAAAAAAGAAAATATCAAGAAAGGGAATGTTCAACATTATCAATTTCTATACAGAGTTTTAATGAGTACATAAAATTACCCTGTGACCTTGATAGCATTTAAGATTTCATTATTAAGATAAAGACCTAGTTGGTGAGTGATTAGGAAATTTAGAGAGTTGACAAAGAACAGGAAGCATGAAAGTGGAGACAGCATACAAATGGGAAATAATTCAGACAGGCTCTCCTGATGGCATTAAGTACCAGTGTGTAGCCTATTTGGATGATTGGCTTTAAATTTAACAGAAACTATTCAATTTAGTCACATGACTTTCTTCACTAACGTCCTGCTGATCTTGCCTATACATTGAAAATGAAGTTACTAGACTAAAAGTTTTGAAATGAAGTACAAAGGAAGAAAGGGAGTTTAAGGAACTGCAGATAATATAGGCAAAGGCAATTATAATAATGCACCATTAAATGTAGTGAAGTGAACTGATAGGTCATTAAACCTAGTAAAGGGAAACTAAGTGAGAAAGTGGTAGAACTGGACTGTTTGATGGTCTGGATGAAATATAAAAGTGTGTTTATGGAAGCAATTTAGGAATTGAGCTGGAAGTCAATATTTAAAAGTGGAATTTTACAGTGGCTATAACCAAGGAGAAGTGACCCCTAGCCAGTTCAAAGAGTGAAAACAATACCATAACCTAGTATGTTTTGCTTGTTTTGTATGTAATGATGATTTTTAAGTGCAGTTTTTGGTCTACAACTAACCTGAAGGGAGGTTCAGAGATTTCCCACATATCCCCTGTCCCCACAAATGCACAATCTTTCTACTTGCTATCAGCATCTCTCACTGGAACGGTACATGCTACCAGTAATGAAACTGCATTGACCCAAAATCATTCAAAGTCAATCACTTACAAAAATCAAAGTTCTTTCATGGTTTGCTACTGTCTATCTGTTCAAATAAATATATAATGACTTGTAACCCTCATAATAGTATAATATAAACTACACATACAGCCCTAATATTTATCTGTGTTCTGCCTCTGTGTTCACCCTCGTCTTACCTCTGCAACCTCTGGAAACACTGAACTATTTACTGTCTTTTGCCTTTTTCAGAACATCATGTAGTTGGAATATACAGAATTTTCAAGTTTACTTCTTTCAGTTAGTAATATGCCTCTAAAGTTCCTACATGACTTTTCAAGGACTGATAGCTCATTTCATTTTAGCACTGAGTAATACTTCACATCTGAATGCATCACAGTTTATTTATTCATTCATAAATAAATAAAGGACATTTTAGTTGCTTTCATGTTTTGGCAATCACAAATAAAGTCGTTCTAAGCATCCCTGTGCCATTTTTTGTGTGTTTTTGTTTCCAACTCCTTTGTATCCGTATCAAGGAGCATCTCAATTGTGGGAATATGCTTAGCTTTGTAAGTAATACCCAGACTATCAACTACCAAAGCGATTGAAACACTTCTCATTCCCACTAGCAATCAATAGGCATACCTGTTGTTTAATATCCTTCTCATCATTTGATATTGTCATTTCTCTAGATTCTGGCCAATCTAAAAGGTATGTGGTCTGTCATTTTTATTCCAAATCTATAGTATCAGAGGTGTAGTGGAAGGATTTGGGGCAAAGAGAAGTATGAGACTTAGAGAGTAATTTAGAGATATTCCAACTGTCCTAGATAATAAACTAGGATGTATATTTTTTCACCTACTCTCATGATTCAGTCTTATCCATACACAGAACCTATTTGATGACAAGTCTGCTAATTTTCTTATATTCAGCACACTAGTGATATTTACTTTAAATTCAGGCATTTTAATTTTTTAAAATCCCACCCTACATTCTTATTTTAAAAGAAAAAAATAAGCAAAGAGCCCCTGCTCTAAAAGTCATTTATATTGAAAACATAGGAAATCTAAAAAAGTCAATGTTTTTTAATTTTAGCTGAGGAAAGTATGTGACCACTCTGTCATAATGACAAGAAATAATATAGTTCACAGTGTCTCATAAAAGATGCCTATAATATATAATAGAATTGTTTTTAATCATGACAGCATTGATTTTATTTCACAATCTTGTAACATCCCTCAGTAAAATCCACTGAAATAATCCAGTGTAAAAACAAAGTCTTCTGTGGTTGAAATAAGGAAGGAGATAGGTTTTAATGTGTTATGAATGGATGGGTAAATGCATTATCACTCAGAGGAATAATTAAATGGGCTATATGTAGTTTCATCTGATTGATAATGTCTTTAATCTCCTTAATTTTTGAAGAATATATATATTGAAGAATATATATATATATGTACATTATATATATAGAGAGAGCGAGACTAGGTCTCACTATTTTTGCCTGTGGAACTGCAGGCTCATGTTGCCCGGGGTACCACAGACTCAAGCAATCCCCAGCCTAGCTTCCCAGGTAGCAGGGATTACAGGCATAGGCCACCACTCCCAGCTATATTCTTTTGGAACTAGGTCTCGCTACATGCCCCCGGTAGGACTCAAACTGTGATCCTTGGCCCTGGCTTCCTAAGCTGCTGCTTACAGTCATGCATCACCTTGCCCAGCCTGAATAATATTTTTATAATTGATAGTCTATAATGCTACCTATGACTGCCAGTATATTTTCATGCAATGATATTCACTAAACAGTTAAACTATATCATTTTTTATAAATAGTAATACATTTAAGAATAGTTTTACATCCTCTTATAAACCCTTACAGATTTAATGCATTTGTATTTTCATCACAGTCCATATTTCATTAGGTGACATATTACATGAACTTATTGTTGCTTGCTGACTTTGGATCAACTATATAGAACTGTGCTAAAAAGATGTATTATTTTCATTAATTTGCATAATGTTAGAGTTGACATAAAAAAATAAATATCAGCTTTCCAGTGGTTTAATAAACTAGATATTGTCCCACCAGCAGGCAGACACATTGGGCAACTGCCTGAACGCCCAGGAATTGGCATAGTTGGGGGGCCCCCTTCCCATCAGGGATGGGGGGCTGGTGGTAGCACAAACTTCCTGGCATGATCCCTGCACAGGTGAGAATGGATTCAGGAGTCAGGCAGGGCCTCCATCCTGCCCACCAGCAGGTCGCTGCACGTTGCAGCCATCTGTTGGCCAGGGGAACCATGCCACCATCCAGGCTCCCATGGGGGGAAGTGAGGACTGAGACTGAGACTGTGCAGCCATCCAGGCCCCACCCCACACCACAATGTGCTGATACATGGCAGGGAGGGGGATCAGGAACCCCTTCTCTTCCACTCTCCAGTTAGTCCTCAAAAGAAATAAGATAATACAAATAATACAAATACATATAATACAAACACCGATATAAAAGGGGTGAGAGACTAGATCCAGATTCTGCCCACACATCTGGACAAGACACAAAAGAAGGAACATCAAGAGAGCCATTGCATACAGTGCTGCAAAAACAACTATGGTGATGACCTAACACAGAGTCACATGTATGGCTTCACAGGGAGTGGGTGAGCCAAAATCCCATTTCTGATTTGCCATCTAAGAGAGCAAGATGCTCCACCCCATTCTACTGGAGAGGAAGGCCACAGAGTTGGGGCATCACCTTCACAGCAAAGCGGCAAACTGAGGGAGAGGAGATGATCCACAAAGGCCAAATTCAGATGCCTGTCCCCATTGAGACACTTCTTTACCAACAATGACTGTGGGGGTGAGGCAGCCCCCTAAACTAGAGACCAGAACTATAAGGTGAAGAAGCAATAAAATGGCACAAAGAAGAGGTTGGAGAAGACAACCAACCATGGGAAGATATTGACCGACCTCAAATGAGTACAGACTGGCTGCTCAACACAGGTTAAGACTGGAAACCTAGCAGCATGGTTTGCCATGTCCCAGGAACACAAGCCCCTCCCCCAGCAAAAGGACACTGTGGCAGAAAAGGAAGAGACCAATGGACTTAACATAGATCAACAAACAACAAGGAGAAAGGGGTCTGAGAGAATGGAGTTCTGAGGGGGAGGGAGGCATTCCAACAACCACTTACCAAAGTTGTAAGTAATTTAAAGAATGAATTTAATAATAATAATAATAATAATAATAATAAACAACTATAAATTTAAATTACTTGCTGTGAACTCCCAATCCAGATATCCTGGTTGATTGTATCTTACATCTCTCTGGTGATTCAAGGGACCACAATATTCTTATGTTGTGGTTCTGCCTCCTTGAGCCTTTCTTAGCAGCAAGGAGATGTTTTTCTGAAACATTCACTTTATATACTGAATTGATTTCTCTTCTAGAGGTGTAATGTGGTATAATTTATATGGATCTTTGGGAGAATTAAACCAATAAAATTATTTTCTGGAGTCTGTACTTTGGTCAAGAACCCCAGTTGAGGGACTCAGAATCCCTTGCATCCAATCTGTGAAAGGAACAAAAGAAAGTGGAAGAGGCAAAGTTGATGACACCAGGTCTCTAATAGCAAGAGAAACAAAACTATTAGTCGTGATATTGGTATCAGCAAGTAACCTGGTGATAGGTGGATGTTGGAAGAAATGGGATTTCAGGGAGGAAGGAGAGAAAAAGAAAAGAAATTGGTCTCAGGCTGGGAAGTGTTCTATTAGTGTTCTGCACTCTGGAAAAGACAGCAAGAATTTAAGGGCAAAACTCATTGCTCTTATTCATTGCTTTGATTACAACCCTATGACCCATTCTGTATAGCATCTTCTTTGACGAAAGTCATGTAATTACATTCTATAACTGCCTAGTACATTTTATAGGATCGCTCATATTTTAATCCTTATCTATCAGCAAGCTCCAAATTCTCTACTTCCTGTATCATCAGCTTCCTACAATTTACTAGCATAATTAGAGAAAAGTATATTCACTACCCTTCATTTCCCAGTGATTTTAGGGAGTTGAATGTTTTATTTTACTGAAAGGACAATTTGGTCCAGTCATTAAACAGTACTGCTGGTGGAAATGTAATTAAAGGGGAAAATAATTAAATGTTGCTCAAGAGACAGATGATTTTAAACTCTAATTTGAGAGATAAATATCCACAGCACCTATTCTTTTTACCATTCCTAAATAGCAACAGAACCTGTTTTTTAATAGTGCAGCTTTTATTTTTACCTAGTGCTTTGTATTCATGGTGGTTTTTATAGTGCTTGTTCAATAACAGTTGTACACCACATCCTCACTATGGATAAAGACTTGCTTCAATTTTTGCCAGTTGTTTCCACATCTTAATCACACTTTACAGCTCAGCAGAATTTAGAGATTTATTATTAGTCTATGAGGTACTAAGTAATATTCAAAGCAAATTCAATTTTGCTTAAGGAAACACTGTAAAGTAACAATTCTTGGTATTCCACGCCTCATATGATTTATTCCACACCACAGAGAATTATATCTTTAAGAGTCAGTGGCCCAAGAGAAAATGTGAACAGCTAAAACATCTTTAAATTACACCAGATGTTTGTCTTAAACGGCATTTGAATTTTCTGTACATACTCTTCTTAAATTAAGCCGGTCTATTTCCTTGCATTTGCCTAGACCATGAGGAGATCTGGAGTAGGATGGGCAGGTCTTGTTCTCTCTCAAGACGGTGATTTCTCTCTTTTCTATATAGAAAGGGCCAACCTGAAGCTGTGGAAGAAGATTTCAGTGTTGGAGATCTGCAGCGAAGTGGAGAACGCCTCCTCCAATAATCATCTCCTGGTGTCCACCCTTAAAGGGGTAGATGACAATTTCTTCTGTTTCACCCTTGGACATCTCCACTCTTGACAGCGCAGCTGCGCTGTCTTCTGCCTCCACTGGGAAATGATCAGCTACATTTTCCACAAAAGCTGTCTGAGTAGCTTCTAAGCACCCCCACACGTGGGAGTGGTTCTTAATGGTCACAAACTCATCTGATTCAGTCTCGTTCCCTGCATGAAGCTGAGAGTCCAAAGAACAGGCATCACTGTGTGTTTCGATTGGGTTAGGAAGATGGAGTCTCGCAGTTTCTAGCATAACTTCCCACAGCAGGTGCTGTCTCTGATCCATGGTCCACGAAATGACCGTGCAGTTTTCTGTGAAGACAGAACCAGTCTGAATTCTCAAGTTAGCAGGATTCCTCTATCTCTCTACATCTTCGCCAACACTTGATTCTGGACGTTTTGATGTGGTTTGTTCTCATAAATGGGATACAGAATTGTGTGGTTTTAATTGGCATTTGCATGATGATGAGCATTTTTTATATCGATTGAACATTGCATGTATTCAGAGAAATGTCTACTGTCAATTTTTGTGTGTGCTATGTCTACAGACATTTTTGTTGTGACTGGCACAAGAAAACTGAAACGTTAAGGCACATTACAGGTATTTTGGGGCTTTTCCAACACTGAGAAACTAACAAAATTAACAGGAAGAAACTAATACCAAGAATATTGATAACTATAGTCCCTTTTTTTAGCTCTACTACTCTCATTTAATTGCTGTAAATACTGTATTTTTTGTATTTCTGAATATCAGACAATTATCTTTATACTCCTTGGAGATTTAATTTTTCTCTTTCAAGCATCAGGAATACTACCTGTTAACTTCCTCCTTCATTTTTTATTAAAAGGTGCAATTTCATATATTCTTTACAAATACATGATAAGCAAATTCATTTGTAAGACTATTAAGGTAAAGTTGTTGAGAAAGTTTTAACTGCAAGTCAGACCAATCTTGTTTTACATATTAATTTTATTATTTAATTATTTGCTCAAATCATCTGATATCTCTGTGCCAGCTTCAATGGTAAAATACAAATAATAATATTTTGTCATTGTGGTGCTAGAATGACAAAATAAAAGAACCTGTAAAAAGTGCTGAGTTGTACTATCTAACACTGCATATATTAGTCTGAACTACTTTAAATATTGTTTTCAATAGTCATTCAGAAAATGAATAGAAATATTTAGTGGTATTTTAGATTTTTAAATAATTTTTAAAAGCAGAAAATATTGTGTAAAATTATATTTTACTGTATTTAACCAGTACCAATTTAAAATGATAACAAAAATTAAAATACTAACTAACAAAAAGAATTAAAAATTAAGAATATTCTAACAAAAGTATTATTAAATATAGGAATAACAAACTCTGGAATTTAAGGAGTTCAAGGGAATTTTTCATCCACAAATCATGAAGTTTTATTTTTCACTGCCTGGATGTCTAATATATTTATTATTTCTTAGAAATATTCCAAACCACAAAGACACTCCAGCAAATGGAATAAACAAGTCATACTTATTTTTAATATTTGATGGCTCAATGCTATCGAGTACATATATAATCCAAATTTCATTTGGTTTTATATACTTGCCTCAAAAAAAAAACCTCTCTGCCTCAGCTAGTCATTCATCTGTGCATTCTTTCTACACATATTTCATGTCACCTAACTAGAAAATTAAAAGATAATTTTAATAAATTATTCAGATATTAATTGCTGTTGCACTTGAAGCATAAAAATGTGATTGATCAGATGCTGCCAGAGTTTTTTTATGAGATATAAAAATTAAATAAATAGAATTTGTAATTGGTGAACCTCATGAAAATTAATTATCTAGATAAATTGAATATATTAGATTCTTAAAACGTACATTCTGAAATCAAAGTCATTAAATAATTTATTGTCTAATGTTTGCAAATTGACAAAATTTACAGCTAATATTTTATGAGAAGTTGTTTAGGAAATTTCTCCTTGTCTTTGTTTAAATCCTCAAGGTGAATATTGATTAAATTTTCTTTTATATTCCTGGAAGTCTGACATTGATTTTGGATAAAATAGTTATGGCAACACAAATCAGAAAAAAAAATAAATGAAAAAGAAGAGTAGGAACTGTGGCAGACGCAGATTCAAGCCATTCATATTCCACTCCAAAACCAGTCTGTGTCCAGGTGCAATTCCATTGGAAACCTCCAGCTGTTAGTTCTTCAGCATCTTCCTCAGTGTTCAAGCCCAAGCTATTCCTGGAACCATCCCAGGATAGTAACTGCAGAAGCGAGTGATTTAAGAGAGTCATGGTATCAATGTCAAATTTTTCTAGCCTCCATCTTTGAATCTAACACACTTGGTGAGAAAGGGTGGTATGATTTTCACTCACAGTAACTGAACAGTTTCATCTGAAAACTCTGATTCCAAGAGAGATTTTGATTTTGGTGTAAGAAAGTAGCATAGTGTTACACAATTAGCAGTCCTGGCTAATCAAACTCTAAGTAAAAAGTGATCTCTCCTTCTAGGGAGAATTATAATCATGAAATACCGTTGATCTTTTAACACCAGGCAAAAACGACCAAGTTGAAAAGGCAGAAGTTGTAGGGACAGCATATTTTCATTCACCTAGGCAACATTTACAGAAGGAAAATATATTCTTTTCCCCAAGTCATTGCAAGAAGATGATTATTTGCCTAATTAAGAACAAAAGTATTCAGCACTTTGTCAATTGGCTCCAGAATCTTGTCAATTTCAGCTTATGATTCTTGACAGCCACAAACAAAAGCATACAAGAGTATGTTGGTGTATTAGAAACAAAAACATATTTTGAGTGAGGACATTTTTCTCCATACTTGAGGATTCTCAAGTACTTCTGTAAGTCAGTAATGGTGATTTTACAATGTTTCACTTACCAACTGTTCTTTGTAAATTTATAAAAGAATTGTATATCCATGCATATATTCATACATGTACTCTAATTACAAAATTTGCATCAAGCACAAATACTTTCAGAGTGTAGGCCTTTTTTCCCTCTTTCCTCTGATGTTCTTATCCTAAAAACAAGTGATTATTGTTCCTATCATCCTATCTTATACTTTCAGATCTAAGTTTTTATTATTCAATTTGGCAAAATATGGTAATTCTTGTATAAGATTCTAAATTAAGGAGGACTTCTGTCTTGATTTCTTCCAAATAATATGTAGTATCATCTTTAGATCACATCTTTATACCAATATTTTGTAAACACATACTTATATGTGCATATCTGCATTTATGTTATATACTATATTGTTTGTATATATTATATTTTATCCCTTACTGGACTGAAAATTCCAGATTCTCATTATGAGGACTTCATGTTACATGACTCATAACTCTTCTATAGACTGTTTAATACTGTTTTGATAAGTGAATGATTAAATGAATGGATGAATTCATGGCAAAAATTATATATACATATGCAACATAATTATATATATATAACATAGTTGTGCAGCTGCATCTTAAAATGCAGTCCTAGAAGATTTTATTAAATTTTATTTTAAATATATTTAATTTGAATGAAAAGTTAAATTTTCAGTGGTAATCAGTAAGAAATCAGACTTTGCAGAGCATTGCGGGCATTGCTAAGAGTTGCACAGAATAGCATCTGACAGAACATGCCATGCTTGCGTTCACATGAACGAGATGACAGATTGCTTGCTCTGGCCAACAGGCAGCCATAGGCCTTACCTGCACACCTGAGGCCCTGGGTCATTGGAGCTCCTTTGCCATCAGGCAGCCAAGACGGCAAGGAACACCGGGTAGGCCCCTGCACTGAGAGAGCCTAGGAGGGGGGCCCAGGAGGGGTGTTAGCCCCATTCACCCGCAGGTGGTTGCACGGGGCAGCCATCTACAGCCTGAATGAGCCAAGGCATGGTTTGGCCAAGCTCCTACCCCAAGGGGGCTTGGGATTGCGCCTGCCAGGTCATCCAGGCCCCACTCCCACACAGGGAAGTACCAGCCTGTGGCTAGGGAGGGGCAGGGGAGGAAAGCTCTTTCCATTTCACTCTCACTTCAGCTAATCTTCAGGAGGAGGAAGAACATGAACAATACAATCACCATCATAGAATGGGTGAGGGACCAGATGAAAGTCCAGCCCACAAGTCTGAGGTGGACACAGGAGATGGAATATGGAGAGAACCAGTGCATGCGAGACTGGAGAAACAGCTATGGAAACATGATGTCACAAATCCATACCTACATGCTCCCTGGGTCTGGAAGAGCCAAGACCTCATTTTAGAGATGTCTTCTAGGAGAGCAAGGTGCCCCTCCCCACACCACGGGAGAGGAGAGGAAGGCCAAAGAGTGGGAGCATCGGCCCCACAGCAAACCTGCAAACTGAGGCAGAGGAGATAATCTACAACAGCCATTCACAGACGCCTGTATCCACAGAGAAACTTCTTCACCAGCAATGGCAGGGGGTGAGGCCCCCTGAACCATATGCTAGAACCGTAAGGTACAGCAGCAAAACAACACAAAAAGGGGATTGGAGATGACAACCTGCAATGAGGAAACATGGACAGAACACAAATGAAAGCAGACTGGCTGCCCAACACAAGATTAACACTGAAAACCTACCAGCAAGGTTCACCTGGTCCCAAGAACACAGTCCCTCACCCAGTGAAAAGACACTGCCACAGGAAAGAGACTAATGGACTTAGCACAGACTAGCAAGAGACTAGAAGAGAGGGCTTTGAGTGAATGGAGGGGATGCCGGAGGGAGGGAGAGGTATCCCCAAAACCATTTACCAAGGTTGTGATTTAAAGAATAAAATTAAATAAAATTCAAAGTTGTTTTTAAAAAATAGATTGATTTTTCTTGCCATATTTCTATACCCTGGGGTATGGTGCACGATGCTTTTTGGCAATAAGCACAGAAAGCAGAGATTAAAGCAGTGCTACAAAACCAGAATGATTCATGAAAGTGAAGTAAAATATGCTTTCTAATGAAATATTTTCATAATGGATCATTCTATAAATTTGTTAAGAGGCTTACAAATGAATGAATGTTTTTTGTGAATTCCCTTGGAAATTGAATAAATCAGCTTTCCGTTTACTATGTATCAACTGAAATTTCTTAAGAAGAAAACCATGTCTATTGAATGTTCTGTGCATACACCTGACATACATCTACAAAGAAACAGAATATACTGAACTTAAGCTTTTAAATAAGCAGTCTGTAATTATCTGGCAATGAGGAAGTAGCTCTACTTGTATAAATATAATTATGTGGATAGTAAATTTCACCTAAAGCTATCAAAGCACTCTATGATAAATTATTCAATTCTAACTTCTCCCTTACTTAGAAATCAAGTGAATTTATTCCTATAAAACATTACAAGTTTCTATTTCCCCCATATGTTCTGAAATAGAAAAGCATAACTCAGGCAAAAGCTTTAGAAACTTGATTAAAAATTGAAACTAGACTATATGCTGTTATCACAAAATCTAATCACATATATCAAAAGAACTCATATAATCTAAATGTACTTGAGTTACAATTACAAACTGTCATCAAGATAACCATAACTTTCTTGATTAAGACAGCATAACATTTAACCAGGTCACAAAACATGTAAAAATCACCTGTGAGTTCACTGACTATACCACTAACTGAATTTAACAAAATGATGGCACCTTCGTCATAAATCTTGTAGTTTAAAATATCTGTTTTATTCTCCTTGATTATTAGAATATCCTCCTACTTGACGTCCCTTACTTTCATAATCTCCACCCAATAGCCTGTCATCTTTTTTAAGTGAAAGTAATTGGATGTTTACCCAGAATTTCTGTTTTAGGCAATGATATTGTAAACTTAGTGCAGTTAGGAATTGGATATTCTTTCCTTTGTGATCATATCATAGCCATCGCTTTATTTTGCTTTAGTTTACTTATCATAAATTTGATGCAGGTCTCTAAATTTGCCATTGCCTCTTTTCATGAAATTCTCACCCTCTTCTTCACCCTCACTTTATTTGATCTCTGTTTAAAACTTCTTTGAGCAGCATATTAAATAGATATACACCCCTCCACCACAAAAGTATCCTCTAAGACTGTATTCCTTTTTTTTACAGCATTCAAAATGCTCAGACATCAGGCAAATTATTTCATCCATGGATATGATTATGACAATGCCCTATAATGCCCTGTCCATGGTAGGAAATTGTTGGAACCCCAGCAAAGGAAATAAAGGAAGGAGGAACCAGAGAGATTGAGCTTATTCAAAGTGACTGTGACTGAATGTGAGCATGAAGCATTCAGCGAATTCAATAGGTCCTCGAAACCTTTTATGCAGTGCGATAGAATGTCTTACAACATGTCAAACAAGGAGAGGAAAAAGCAGCATAGGAAAAATCAGATTGGGCAAAATACCAGTTCTTGCAGAATACATAGGGGTAGGGGATACATTCATTTACTTGTTGCTATCTTTTGGGGGGTGTCTCTTAAGAGGAGTCAATTTTGGAAGAATAGGGACACCACTCACTGTAAAGAACTATGCTAATTACATCTTTGGTGTTCTGATGTCAGATAAGGTAGTAAATGATGTTTTCTTCATTTGTAGAATGGGCCCAGTTTTTGTATCCCCTTATAGGGATTCAGTGTATACTGGATGGATGGATGGATGGATGGATGGATGGATGGATGGATGGATGGATGGATGGATGGATGGATGGATGGATGGATGGATGCATGGATGCATGGATGCATGGATGCATGGATGCATGGATGCATGGATGCATGGATGTATGGATGCATGATGCATGGATGAATATATCTAAACAAATTTTATTTGTTTTCCTTGGAAATAAACTCTACTGTTTAGAATTTATCCAGCTAAGTGGATTTATTAACATAGTATTTTTAGAAGTAAACAGGTTATATTGTAAATAAATGAGAAGATGAGTGAGTGGAAAATATCATTGTACACTCTAGACATTTTACAAAGTCACTGAGAATGACATTTTTGGTAGTCAACCTTGAAAAAAGTTTGGTTATGTCACAATCATAATGCCTTATAACAATGGAATTTCACTTGAGGAGTGATGCAACTTTAATGTACTAACCAAAAATATGGAAATTTCCCCAATTTCAGCTCAGTTTATTTAAAATACACTACATTCACTCTAATGTCCTAGCTTGGACATTAGACTTTGCTCTACATGGAAGACTTTCTTATTCTCTTTTGCCCCAAAAAGCCTATTATTATTATTATGAGAGATTATTGGTGATCCCAAAACATGAGTGTAGGGTAAATGGGTTGGTCAGGCTTTTTTCACCATCAGCCTCTATAAACAGCACCTGTGATATTGTACCCACCCCATCATCCCATCATACCTGGCCCAGTGTTGTGTGCATGTGTAAGTATGTATGCTGATCTAGGAAGGAGGGATAAAATGGTTGTTTCGCTCTGGAGGAAGGGGAGGAGAGGGAGAATGTGTAGGAGAGTTAGAATACCAGAGAGCGAGAGAGAAAGAGAGAGAGAGAGAATACCATGGAGAGAAAGAACGTCTAAGGGAATGTAAGGAAGAATGTGAAAAGATTCCGGGGGGGGGGGGCTCACTTGCCTCCCTCCCAGTCCCCCTGCCCATGTCTGCCTTCTTGCCTGCCAGGTTCCTTGGTGTGTCTGTGTGCCTGGTTCCCTGAGAGCATTAAAGTCTATAAAATCTATCAAGGGCTAGGGGTCTCTTATTATCCATGTGCTCAAATTAATAAAGAACCTGCCCTATGTGTCCTTGCAGCATATTGAGGGCAGTGTTTCATTCTTGCACTGGGGGAAAAAAAAAAAACAATTTAAGAGGTGTCCATGGGAGTCAAGGGATGGAAATACTAACCATGCTTGAATCCTATGCTAAGATGCCAGTTTGAAGATTATCAGGCTATCTTGTTCATAGCTGGGTAGTTTCCTAGGTCCTAAATTCATGTGGAACAAGAAAAAGCAAGTGGAATTATCTCATTGAATCCAGTCACCAACCAACTGCAAGACTCCAAAGAGAGGGAGAAAGCATAGTAAGATGTATCTCACTTGTTACCACATGTGTGGGAAATTCACAGGAGAGAGCCAGGAGCTTTGGTCTTTACCTCAGGAAAAAGAATCCTCCCCTGTGTGACCTCAGCCAGCATGACTCACTGAAACGCAATGCTACATCAGACCCAGACACTTTTGAAACTAAAACATAACCTCTTTTAATGAATTCTAAGTGAAAAGAAAAGAAAACATTCACAGAGATTTAAATAATAAGGGCAAGTTACAAGAACTTTGTTTTCAGGCATTAGATGATAAGGCATATTTAGGGAAAATTAAAAACTTGGAATGTTTTATGTTGAACAAAAGATAGGTAAATCTGCTATGGTTACAAAGTGGTTGGCATTGCAGAAATAAATTCCTCAAAAATGATGGCTGTTGTGTACACATAATATATTGATATCATGAGTTTTACATAAAATAAGTCTGGAAGACAAAATTTAGAGAAGTAACTCATAAACATAATCACAGGCTTAAAGAAGGAAATATAGAATAACTAAATGTGCCAAAGTTTTTTTCTTAACAGAAAAATTCAGGAAAATTAAGTCCAAAAAAGTCAGTAAAACAAAGTTAAAAATTAGAATAAATGTATTGATGCAAACATGGATGTGAGAGTGACAAAATGTTGCAAGATGTTAAGTCCAATTACTTACAATATATCAAAAGATTGATAAAGTGGAAGTATTTTAATTGAATTTTAACCTTGCATATTTTTCATCAAGAATGCTTGCAGCACTCCCAAGAGCAGCTTGAGGTCTCTTCAGGCTTTCTGGAAGAGCTCAGATACAGGATGAAATTGAAAACCCATGTGTGGAGGTGCACACATGTGTGCAGGAGCACTGAGGCAGCATACAGGATTGGTGCTGCGAAATTTGTTTTTACTTCCCTAGCCAAACAAATACCTCTATAAAACAATAGAAATCAAGCAGTTCTTGCATTTTCAGTTTGATTCCAGTCTTCTAGATCACACCACAAAGAAGGATTGTGAAGGAGAATTTCTGGTCTAACTTGGGAATACAAAGTTTGCTTTATTGAAAATTCCATCAGAATTTGGAAATGTATTACATTCATCTTGACAGATATCCACATAAATAACCCCAAACTTCCCTGCCTACTGGTGACTGGAAAAATTGGTCTGCTTAAATAAATGTACTAAACCTTTAGCCTGCACTTAATTTTTGTGTGTGAAACAGGGAGAGGAGGGTTGGTGTGTCAGAAGCGGTGCTGGATTATACCAAGAGAGAAAGCTAATGAAACAGTAAGTGGAAACAGGAGGTAGGGGTGTGGCTGCATGTGTGTGTTTGTATGAGAGAGAGAGTGAGAGAGAGAGAAGAGAGAAGAGAGAGGAAGGTTGACTTTGTTGAGGAATGGGAACCAAATGCAGAGAAAAGAATGTGTTCAGAGTCAGGTGAATGTTTGTTGATGTCAGGTTAATACTTGGTAACAGGTAATGTGATCCCATAGATAGAGAAAGGATGAGTTACTGAACAGTGGAGGCTATGGCAACAGATTGTTTCTCCAAGAAATCTATCTGAGGTTTCGGGATGAATCCAAAATTAACCTGCCCTTTACATCAATTTCATACACTCTGGTGAAAGCTTTGATTTTCCTTGGCAGCAAGTCATGACAGACCACTTAGCTTTCTAATCACTTTAGCACTTAGCTATGCCCCTGTGCTCAGTTTACTCCCAAGGATGACAGAGGGGTCTCAGGAAGAGAATACAGAATCATGTCTGAACTTTAAAGAGAATGCTGACCACTAAGAATTGTTCCAATCTGTGGGAAAAAAAAAAGTGGTAAGGGAGGGTTCATAGACACTTTGAAGAATGAAGATTGTGGCTGAAAGAGAACAGCAAATAAGAAAGTGCTGTTTGAAGAAAAGGACTAGATAGAAACATTGAGGGAGATGATGAGGTCATGACACAATCAGTGGTGAGCAATTTGGACTCTAAATTGAGTGAAACTACCAGGTTAATAACTCCTGCCCACTCTGGGTATTTACAGTTCAGTTCCAGGACTGCAGGAAAATAGATTTCATTTTCTCCCAGAGTTTGAATGAAGGTCACTTCTTCTGAGAATGAAGACTCTGTCCTAAGCATAGACACAAGTGAGTGACCAAAATTATCAAATCCTACTGGAAATTAAGACTGCTTTAAAAAGGAGTTTAAATTGAGAAGAAATGGACATCTATTAAAGTGAACAAAAAATACCTTGCCAGGAGGAAAAATCAGTTTAGAGATTGGGGAGCCTACCTAAAAAATGGAAAAACAGGACAAAATAAAAAAAAAACAATGAAAAACAATGACATAATAAAGATGTTTCTGTGCAAAATTTAGAACATGTCCCAGTTTTAAACACTCGAGATGACAGCATCATAGGAGAAGTGCTGATAACAAAAATAAAAACTGAAAAATATATAAGAATTACTTGAGATGTGAGGATAATAGACCAAAATTCCAATTCCCAGTTATAAATTTCCAAATGCTAATATGTTTCCTACTTGTTATCTATTATTTGCCAAAGAAAGGCCATTATTAGAATTGCAATCAGGTACTTCTTTCCCACAAGGTGTCCTTATAGAATCTCATTACTAAAGCATGTAATAAGCAAACCAATTTTATCTGATCTTCATGCAGTTGCTGGTCATAAAGTCCTTCAAGAAGTATCTAGGACAAGCTCTCCTTATTGGGAATTGTATATGAAAATGAGTCTTGATATTAAGTATTTTAATTTGTCTTGAGTTTAATTCATCCCAATTGTCTTATAGTAATATGATAAATTTCTATTAAATTAAGTTTATCTTCCTTATTGCAGACTTTTTATCATTTACATCAATAATTAAATATCTATTTTTGATAAGGTAGTAATTTGCATCATAGTATATCCCCTTCAACTTCTTTGTCCCTCTCTGCAGGACACAGGAGTACATGAGATAGCCATTATTTAACTTTTAGGCATGAACTATTTATTGAGCATTTATTATGTGCCAGATGCTGTGTTTTCTGTTGGGTAATAACAATTAAAAGTTATGCTGTAAAATGTGGTTACTACTAACAAGAGAGATTCTTAATTGTCATCTACTTTCTACCACAGCAGTGATAGGATATGAAAGTAAATGCTATTGAGAGAGGAAAAAATGTGAAATTGAAGCAGAGCAAATCAGACCCAGGAGAAAGGGCAATGAAGCTGATAGGATAATAAAAGAAATGAAACCACCAAGCAGAGATGAAAAGGAGATTTGGTACAGGTTGAACAAAGCAGAAATTTAAATATGTCTGTGTGCCTGTGCATATGTGCAAAATAAAAATCCAGGTTTTCCCTCTCTGCTGCATTCTCATGGATTGTAATTGATGGAATGTATTCTGACTGTAGTCTAAGCTTAGTGCATTCAGATCAATTGAGAATGTAAAGATATGAGTAGACAAAGAGAAACATGGAAACTGGTCAAGTCTAGAAAGCAAACTTTGAAAGTTTTAACACCCAAGAATTTATTGAGTTCAGTCTCTCATCTCCTACATGTGTCCTAGATCTCTTTTGCTCTTCTTTTTGAGCACCTAGAAATACAAAGTTGGTTCTCATTTTTCTTTTTTTTTTTTCTAAGAGTATATAACAGCTTCATTTCTTACGATTATCAGGGCATAGCAACTAGTTCCCTTGCTCCACTTTCCTTGAGAAGGAAAGTGATACAGAGGTAGTGATGCAGTTGAAAATGGTAATGGATGCCATACTGCTGTGGGGTCTGAGAGAAAGACCGGTGAGAAGACATGAGAACTGTGAAAGGGAAATATAAAGAGGAGGGAGAAACAGGAAAGGGAGAGGAGAATGGACTTATAGAACAGGCCCACGTGGTCTGGCAGGGGGAGGCCCCCTGGAGAGTGAGTTGGTGGTAGGAAGAGCCATGGTGGGAGAGTGGCTGGCAGAGAAGTTGCTGGTAGGAGTTAGATGCCAGAAAAGCAGTCTTGCGGGGAGAGGGTGACAAGGGGATGCTGAGGGCAGGCCTGGTGAATTTGGCCAGATGCCATGGAAAGCAGGCCTGGAAAAGGAAGTGCATGGAGCCACAGCAAGGTGTCATGGAAGCTAGCTGGAAAGCTAGTACCTGGAAAAGCCGGGGATTTGGAAAGCCAAGTTTGTATCAGCATTTGTTGGAAAACTTTGAAGAGCCTTGGAGAAGCAGAGCTGCTCAAAACAGTGGATAGAGAAGAAGTAGAAAAAAGACAGAAAAGAAAGACTGGACATTGCAGGGTGCCTGCCTCAGGTTTGAAAGGGTAAAGGGGCACCATCTTGGACATGTGCCTTTGGGACTTTGGGACTAAATGGTACTTGGGGTAAAATAACTGGCCTCTTGTGGCATTAAGGACTTTTTGTTTTCCTGGTTAAGTTTCCTTGTAAATAAAACCCTGTTGTTTAAATTGCTTTGTGACTTTAGCAACTCTTGTGTGTGGTGGGGGAGTGGGAGGAATCTGTTAAGAACCTGGGCAGCGGAAGCTGCATTTTAAAAATGCTGCTTTTTTCATGTGGCTTCTTAGTTGGAAGTTTTGCTCCCTTTTCACCCAATTTCAGGTTTGAGAAGGCAAGGACACTTTCATACAGTGACATAGAGAGGCAAATGTTCTGTGAAGCAAATACGCACCTTTGACCTCGGACCTCCTCTGAGAATTTTAAATATGTGCTTATGTAGTCTGTTCCCAGGCCACTTGCAAATACCTAAGGGATGGGAATAGATTCAGTGGGTCCCCTCACCATATGCTTGGAACCTGGGACATTAAAACTGGGCCCCATCTTATTTCTCCTATACTTGCTGAATAGCATGTATATCTTAGCACATTTCTTCTTTGTTGCTTTAGTTTGTTCCTATAAAAGAGGGGGAAAGATTGACCAGTGAGATAACTCAGCTAGTTAAAGCATGGTCCTAATAAAAAAAGAGGAGGGGTGATTATCATTGGACATAGTAGGAAATAAATAGATAATATTAGCAAAGCATGGGAAACTGTGACTAATTTATTTAAAATAACATGTTGTGTTGATCCAACATTGTCATAATCATCATATTTATTTTATTCCCACATTTCTGTGCCTGCTCCTTAAAAGGTAGTTTGAGAGCAGCTATATCTCTTTATACCCCTACAGAATCTACATCTCTGCCTCCATCAGTGCATAAAGTTACCCAAATATGTTACAACCCTTTGTAAACATGATCTTAATGTAATCATTCTTTCCTTCATTTATCCACTCAGTGACATATAGTTACATGTTTTGTGTTATATTAATGCTTTTGGAAGCCAGAAAAAAGAGAAACTATGTCACTTCTTAAATAGTGCTAAATTCTTTTATGCTCTAGCTTTACTTCCTAAAGATTTATTGGCTAGACAGGGTTGTCAATCTATCCAAATCAGTTTTCTGTGTTCTATTACATTTAAATCAATTATGAAACCCCTATGATTAAATTTATACTTTAACATGCCAACTGTGTTAGTACTTAATAGAGTAATCACAACCTTTAATTGAACACCTACTGTAGATTAATTGCACTTCATTTTTTTCTAAATTCTTCATGTATGCTGCCTCATTTTGTCTTTATATTGACTTTGTAAAGTTGATATTGGTATCTTCAAAGATAGATAAAATTGCTGATGTTTAAGTTACTCAGCATTTCACTTGCCAAAGATACATATGAATCAAATTCACTTAAATAGAATAACAAATATTCACAAATTATATTTGTAGTACCCTCAATTACACATTATACTTTTCACTCACAATACATTTCAGTAGCAAAATAAGCACAATATTCCTTTATATAAGAAAGAGATTGATTGGAGGAATTTAATGAGATGTCGAGTCTTTTACTTAGCAAGAGGCAGAGCAAAAAACACACAAACTCCTGACCCAAAATCTCACTTGAGAATTAAAATGTCTGTTGATGGGAAACTGTAAACAGTGTTTTTGTTTTTTGTTTTCTTGTTCGATTGTTGTTTTTTTTTTTGTTTGTTTGTTTTTGTTTGTTTGTTTTTTGTTTTTTTTTTTTTTCTTAAGCCTACTAGAAATGACTGGACTGGAAAAAGTTGAGCAAGAACACAATATAAGAACATTTGTGAATATTCACAAGTGTCCTTGCAAGAAAAAGGATTAAGCATAAACCTGATAGCATTACTTCCTGGTTTTATATCTCCTAAGGATTCCAGTAAACCATATGGCAAAGATGAGGGCCCTTGAAGAGATTGGTAGACTTGCCAATATATAAGCCATGACTTTATCCCCAACTACATCTCTAGACTTCTCTGTTATTTGACTGTTTACTTCAACTTTTTATGGTGGCCACAATGTCTTGTTTCCTTTAAAACAAATAATATATTTTCATTCAAATTAAAAATGAAAAAGTCCAACAATCGTTGTTCAACACTACGCATCATCGCTGTCCATAGGAATGTAGGTAAATACTGATCCCATACTTTGGTGCCGTTCTTTTGACTAGTTGGTAACCAAATTCCCTGAAATCATTTTCCTAAAAAAAAAATCTGCACAAGTGAAGTAATCAGTCAATGATGGAAAATAACAAGATGCAGTCATAATGTAGAACAAAATCATCAGCTATTGCCTCAAAAATACAGTCAAATCTAATCACAAAGAGCTTTAAAGTTGAATCATGAATTCTTAATTATTTCAGATAGGTTAGTAGGTAGGAAAAGGTTAAACAATGAACTTGGATTAATACCCTAAACAAGCAATAACCATCAGCAAAGTCATTGGATAGGGTTATGTTTACTAGTTTATTATCAGCTTTAATTATTTATTCGAGATTCTGTTATTCCTACATTGTATGTAGTAGAGAAAATATGCTTAAGTTTCTCAAGCACAGAGTTTAAAATTTTCACAAGTGAAATGCTTGTCTGACTTACTATTTTAATAACTAGGTTGCTAAGGAAAGTTTTTTTCTTTATAACAGATACAGGAACCTCATTAGTGAATTTACTAATTAATCTTTGGCTTTAATGGATAGATACACTAAAGTAGGATGACAAACTAATCAGTTTTGCTAAAGAGGATGTTGGCTTTTCATTTCAAAACCCCTTGAGTTTGTAATGAAATACGCTATTTCTGGTGAATAATTTTGGAAAGTGATTTGCAACATGACTGCCACCTTTTTATTTCAAATCACTATAACCATATTAAAACCTAAAAACCCTGTGTGGTTGGGCATAACCATCTGCTACAGCTGTTTTTTTCAAAATAATCACTAAGGTCAAAGCTGGAGTTGACAAGATGGTGGAAGAGTGACAACACTGTTCTCATCTTTTCCATATATTTACAACTTTGCAAACAAATATATAATTTAAAGATTTGAAAATTTTATTGCCAGAAATTACCTATACATTTTACATCAGCTGTAGTATATCACAGCTAATGTATTTAATTTTAGTGTGATTAGTTTTTTAAATTATTTTCCTCTGCTGTGGTGGACAATGTGGTACATAGAATTTATTAGTGACATGGCAGAGAGAAGCCAACAGGTGTTCTGTGTGATCTAAGTTAAACTCTTCAAGGATGCCTTTATTTCATCACTTAGAAAAGATCATGGAGCACCTGACAGGTGTGCAAAGAAATAAGTAAAATGGGATCATGTTATTAACTGTAGAGAATAAACCATACCAGTTTTGGAGATTTGCTGATACTTGATTTAGTTATCATACCAAAAACTTAATAAATTAAACATCCTCCAGATCACTTACATTTTCTAAAAAGTAATTTTTTAAATAAAAATAATTTATAAGGAGTTTTTTTTATATCTATGAGCTAAAATAAAAGAGAGAAAAATGACTTTATTAAGAAAATCCACTTGTACTCGCATTACTGCTGATGTAGTCAAAACCAGAAAAACAAACATACTCGGTTTCAGTTGGCTAAGTGATTAACTTGGCAAAAAATGAAGCTCCTGACACCCTAATAAAAGAGATTTATTTGCAGAAGATCTGTTGTTGCTTCTGCAGAAGATTATGCAACTCTGCTATATTTTTCTCCTTTAAAAATCCATTAAGTCTGAAATATCTCCAGAAAATTGGAAACACTTAAATGGACTGAAGCTTATGGAAAGAAAATATATAAGATTATATTTTTACCTTCCTTCCACTTACCTTTCTGTAAGTGGTCTAGTAAAATAAGATGGTATTCATGTCAAAATCTTTAAAAGTGCAAATATGGTATACCACACTCTACATTTCAAATTGATTTTGAAACATGTATAAAATGTGACTTAAATATATTTATGATTCCTCCAACTTTTTCTTTTGATGGGAATCTTCTTTCATTTTTTGCCTTTAAATTTTTGGATTTCACAGTATTTTATCATAAAGTCATTGACACCTAGTCTGGAATTTATATATCGTTCTTTGTGATTCTAAAAACATATTTTAGGATTAACCATCTCTAAAAGTAAAATTCAGTACATAAAAAGTTTGAGTCATACTTGTGAAAGTGTCACATATTCTTGCTTTGAAGCAGAATTTTTTTGTCCTAGAAATTCATATTTCCTTGACTATTTTCACCCAAAAAAGTTGTCCTTCCTAACATGTGAAAATTTGGCCTATACTGGAATATTTTTTCCTTTATGCATTTATAGCACTCTAAAAATATTTTATTGCAGTGAAGAAACAGAGAGTTAACTGAAGAATCTTAACAAATACAATTATTATGCCATGAATCATATGACTAATATAATGTATGTATGTAAAAAATAAATTTTTTAAATGTCTGATCTCTAAATATGTAAAAAGGCATTTTACATTACAAAAGAAATAAGTAAAACATAGTAAAATATAGCTGTAAACCTATTGTGTTGACAAAACGCTTGTTCACAATGTTCTTACTACTTATTTTAAAATATAGTATATGTTGATTTCCTATAAGGATTATTCTTTTTCACTGAAGTTTTAAATTAAATCAGAGGATATTGAAATTGTAATAGAATGAAAGGGTGAAAAGGCATATGGAAAACATCTCACACAACTTTTAAATATACACAGACTTGAAGGATTTTTGGATAAAGTCTTTGAAGAAATAGTAAGTTTGATAAGTTAAATATCTAAAATCAACTCATTTTAGAACACTAAAAGTCCTTCTATCAGATAATTGATAACCAAGTGTTTGGAAAAATCAAACTCTACATTATCTCAGTATGGAATTGATAAAACAACAGAAATCTCTGTGATTAATACATCTGACACAAGGAGCAGTATCTCTATTATTCCTCTTAAATATATTGCCATCTCTTTTCCAATAAAGTCCTCTAGTCCTAGAATTTGAAAATGTTGCCTTATATTTCTAACATGGGTCTTAATTAGGTAAGAAACACAAGAATAATTTTCTGTGAAATCCCATAGTTGATATCAGTCCCAATTGATGGACATAATTTTTGCTTTTGAATCATTTTATCTAACTACTTTAAATAAATGATCTGAGAATTTATCACAACTGTGAGAGTTTATTGTGGTTTTTAAAAAATAACTTAAATCCAAATAAATGTTTCTTTTTTAATATAAGTAACATTGTATAAATACATGATTATTATGTTACTTTACAAATATTAGATTGGTTGAAATAGGGAAACATTTGTCTTTTCTCTTCACATTATCATATCTTCAACATAGCTCCACAAGTAAATAGGAATCAGTAGTTATTGATACATGATTATATTAAATTAGAAGCAATTAATCCAGCTTTAGTGAGGAAAAAGTTCATATTTATCATATAGAAAGATAATTTGTTCTTGATTAAAATAATACTCAAGTAAGTGCTATTATGATTGACATTATTATTTAAATTTAAAGGAATTGCCAGTAAATTGATTGAATTTGATCTTTTGAACAAACTTCCATCCTTTATAGCTCTGTACATTCTAATCATTTTCTTTACCTTACAAGGCTGATAGTACTAATCTTATATATTACCATCACAAGGCAACTTTCCTGATTCCACATTACTTGAATTACTTTTAATTTTCTTTATTCATTAATTATCAGACACTTTAAATCATTTCTTGAATTGTAAAGTCCACTGATAAGTATGCAATGCACAAGAATCAGAATCATATGATTACCTTTTTCCCTGATCGTCACTTTTCTCTTAGTAATTAAAATCATTTTTCTACACAGAAGCAGGAAGCATCAACAGCTTTACTACATATGTTTCTGAAAAGCCTCCTACATTTCTTTGATTATTAATCATGCAAGTTTGTCCATCCAAATTCCAAGGTATGCATGAGATTATTTCCCCAAAGTACTAATTTTGACATTCACATATTGAAGCCCTCCGCTTTCTTGTGGCACAAACAAAGCAATATATGTATTGTTTTTGTTTATAGCACCTCTCCTGCTACAATGGTCTCTCCACCTTCCTCTATGAATAATGTGTTATGTGGAGAAGGAAAATTAAACCTGTGAAGATTATCAAGAAAGACTTCTTTGGAAGACTTTTGTGATGCTTCTTTAAGAACATGTTAGGTTGGATTTCATCACTGCGGTATTTCAACTTCAGAAGACACAATCTCCCCATCACCAAATTTGACAAGATCTATAAGTTAAATCAGGCTACCATAACAAAACAACACACCACAGAGTGACTGAAACAACGGATGTTATTTTTTCATGAGATCTCTCTCTCTCTCTCTCTCTCTCTCTCTCTCTGTGTGTGTGTGTGTGTGTGTGTGTGTGTCTGTGTCTCCCCCCCTTCACCCAGGAGTTTTCTTTGTGTGCCTGCCATAATCATGCTTCTTCTTTCTTTTATAAGGACACCAGTTCTATTGAACCAAGACCTACCCTTATGGCTTTGCTTAACTTCAGTTACCAAGTCTTATGTTCAGATAAAGATTAAGTCAAGTTGAAGATGGCTTTATTCAAACTTCAACACATACATTTGGGAGGGACACAATTCAGATCATAACACAAGGCATCTTTGTTTCCTGGAAGGGGCAGGGAGAAGATCCCTAAAGACCACAGCTATGAAGTTTTGTCACCAGCAACAACTTTGGGTGAGACTCACTTATGCCCTTTGGCTTTTCACTATATAGCTAACGTCTCTCTGCTAAATTCTTTTCAAGGATAGTTTCTATAAATCAGTGTAGAAAAGAAGAAAGTATTTGCTGTTACTCTTCTGAAACAACTTCGCTTTTGTTTTGCAATTGAATACTTTATTAGAGCAAGACTACAGAATAAAAAGTTCTGTGGATTTATGTTGACTAGATTACACATTATGTAATTGCTTTAGTAAATCTTTTTAGTTAATGGAGACCACAATACAAAAACCAAAAAGAAAGAAGGGTACTTTTGAATTTCTAAAGTCAAGGTGGTTGTTCCTTCTCAAACACCCCATGCATGTTCTTCTTAAGAGTCACCATATACCATATACCATATACCAGAAACAGAGACATCTTAAAACTACATTCAATCCCTCAATGAAGTGATTGATGTGAAATATATATGTATAAATTTAAAAATAATAATAAAATTTAAAAACTGCATTCAATTAATATAAGCCTATCTGAGAAAAAACCCCACAATTCAATTTAAAATAAATTGTTTGTAATTATAATTATTCATGTCTGGCTTTGTTAAAGTGAGGAATTGTATCTCCAACTTTTCAGGAATAGTACAAAACTGGCTTTGTATTATGCTTTCTCAGAGTGCCCTTTCTCCTAAAGAATTTCAGATTCCATACACAGTGAAGTGTGGTCTGCTAAGTTCACAGGGAAATGTCAGTAATGTAGAAGAAATGTTATTCCAAGCTTACCAGTGATTGTCAGAAATAAAGAGAACAGCTAAATTTGTGTGTGGCTGACCTATATAGGTTTCAGATGTTGCTAGTCAGTAAATAATTTGGAAAGAAGTAACACTTCTTGAATATAAATAAAGTTTTCTAATGATTCATTCTTTCTGAGTAGTCAATTATCTCTTCTATCCTATCAAGCTAATTACTTTTGTCTCTCCTGTTCCTTTCTCTCCTTTTCATCTTATTTTGTTTTTATGAGATCTAGCCTCCAGAATTGTGAGAAAATAAGTTAATATTGCTTAAACTGCTAGGGATGTAGTAGTTTATAAGGGAGCCATAACAAACTAATGATTCACTTTCAATCAAAGGTGATTATTTTTTTCAAAAAAAATCTATCATTTATTGAACAGCTTAAAAATGCCAAAGATAAATGTTAGTTTTATTTTTTCACATATAAAAACTGAAAAATTAGTATGATATTCATATAAAGATATGAGTACTTTCTAACAAAACATGTGGTTTGATAGTATTCACACCATTTGAATTTTGCTCTTAGATATTATAATATTCGACTTTCACAGTATACATTCTTTATACGCCTACCCACACAAACAACATCTTTTCTCATCTGGATTCTTTGTTTTTGGCTTACTACATCAGGATTTTATTCACTGCACCAATTTTTATACATCTGACATCTCCAGCATCAAAGCTTCAAATTAGTTTAGAAGCAAATCCAGTACAACAGAATAGACTAGAACTGAATATGAATCATAAAGCTACGTATCCAGTTTTGTGTGATGTGCACCTGCTTATCCTCTGTGGGGCTTGTGCCTTTATCTGGGGAATGGAGTTTCACCTAATCTGAAGCATCTTCTGTGGCATGATGCAAATACTGATCACAGCCCTTAGCCTATACAAGATTGATATAAACCTATCAGATCATTAATAATATTTAACAAAAAACTAGATTCTCTAGAGCAAGGATTTCCATTTTGTATGATTCTTTTAAGGTTCTTTAAAAAGAATCTAATAATTTTCAAGCTTGATGAATAAAATGTTGTTATTTGCACCACAATGTCAAATGAAGCAAAACAAATGACTCTTTGGATCTATATTCTCAGCTAAGAATTGCCTTCTTGTTAGGTGCTACTAAGCAGACAATCAATCGTGAAATTATTGAGAGAAGAGTTGTTGCTAACTTGGGTTGACAGGGAGCATAAACCAAAGTAAAGAATTATTAAGAAAAAATCCTACCCTCTATTATCACTTCATTTGTTACTTTATCTAGTCAATAAGTAGTTAATGAATGACTAATGTGTATAAAGCACTGAGGATGCAAAATTTAGTAAAACAAATCAAGAAGGACAGAGTCAATAAAACATGTAAATATGATTAATACAGGCTAAAAAGTGAAAATTTTCATACTAAAATGATCCTGAAATTCCCAAGATCATCTTGAGGTTGGAGAGATTAATTTTAACTTGATTAGGGCAGAGAGCATCGAAGACCGACAACTTAAACTGGATTATAAAATGTGAATAACACTTAGTACTCAAGGAAACAGGGAGCTGGGACAAGCAAAGTAAGTTTTTTTAAGGAGGTGAGGCAGTACCAGGCAGATATTCAAGAACTCAGGGACTCTATGTAGTTATATGGAAAATAGCTGAAAATAAACATGGAAGTCTTGAGTATCTTGAATGCCAAATGACAGTCTTAATTTATACTGAATGAAAGAGATTAGTTATAGATTTTTGAGCATGAGAAAATTACTCAATCAAGACTGTGTGACATTTCTTTCAGTAACCTTCCTCTCCACTCCCCTCCATTGAGGGGCAAGACTCAAAATTAGCCTCATAATGGAATTACGAATCAATATTTCTCTATCCTGCATCAATTTCAGTAAATGTAGAAACCAAAGTTCTTCTAAGCAAGGAGTATTGCTCTTTTAACACTAGAGGGTCTTTTAGGTATCTGTAAATTAAGTAGAGGACTGAAAACTACCTCTTTCTCTCTCTCTCTCTCTCTCTCACACACACACACACATACAGAGAGAGAGAGAGAGAGCACTTTCTGTGATTACCTTTCTGTCATATTGAAAAATGCTATTTATCTAAGAGGAAATGTAATATTAATGCTATTATGTCTTTCTTATAAAAAGCAAAGTGCACTACTGTGCAGACATGTGTAGATGAACATAGTTACTACGCATCCCAGATTTCATAAAAGTTAATAACAACACATTTTCCCATTGTTTATATTGGGAATAACTTAATTTAGATGCTATCAAATAAATGATTAAATGAACTTGAAACTACATTTCGGCACCTCTTGGTATTGATCCTAGCAATCCAAACCTGCCATGAAGCAATATCATAGGAACCCATACACAGGGTTGATCTTTGACCAATTATACAACAACAAGCAATGTGGAAGGTACAGTCATTTATAACCTAAACTTGATATATAACCTAATCTTGATATATAATCACTCTTGCAATAGGAAAATGGTCACAGATAAATCACAGTACTTTGTAAAAGAGGATTTCACAAAGATGAGACATTCAGGAACTAAAGAGCACTGAAAATACTGCTGTATGATTGCTGCTACATCTATAAGTAATCATGGTTTAATAAAAGAGGTCGCAGCAGAGTTCAACATCAACTTTCCTCCTTGTTTCTGGTGCCAGAGACTTGTCATCTCAGATTCTCTGATTAATTCCTGATATTCCATTACCTAGAGTCTAATTCTAGATTTCTTGGTTTTGCCTTAGCTAATTCCCTGGATTCAACTCTTTGTTTGGGCCTAACCTACCTGACTTTTCTTTTCTTTCTGAATAGTCTGGCCTTATCTGTGTAAGCCTGGAGATAACAAAGTTGTGAAATTTATATATAAATTAATTATTTAATTAAAAAAAGAAAACAAAAGAAAAGAAAAAGGTAAATAAAAGGTCTGGCTTCACATGTGGCATTCTCCCAGTGTGAAAGCATTCACCTTCTGGTAAGGTTATGTCTGTCATAAGACAAATAAAACAATAAAAAAAATGACATTAATAAAGTGCAATATCATTTCTCTGCTACTCTTTATGTGCAATGTTTTTTTATCATCAGTGAATAAAAAGCAAATATCACAAATCTTTGGTTTTTAAATCAAATGGTGTTGTAACTTGAAGGCTAAAAATAGAAGTGAAAAGAAAGAAAAAAATGAATTTTCCTAATTATAGAGACCTGTCTCTCCTTTAAAAAATATTCCCTTAAAAGAGTCATAATTGTAAATTATTTCTCTAACTCTTTGAGATGTATATAAATCTTCTTTAAAAGCAAAGAAAACTTTTTGCCAATAAAAATAAAATGCATAAAAAATGACTTTTTGAAGGACATGGGAGCCATTTCTTTGAAATATAATTACCAAGAAAGATAACTCTCCAATTTCCCAGTTTCTGTGAGGATTTGAGGGTCTAACCTCAGCTGATTGGTGGCTACAAGTCACAAGCCTCCAGCATGAAAAAAATAAGAAAGGCAGGTTTTTTTTCAGAAGGAGTCAATTAGTTAACCTAAATAAATGGAGACCCCAATTACAATGTGAATTTAGAGTGTATTGTGTGTGTGTGTGACTATGTTGCTGTTAGTTCCCTTATTTGAAGGCTAGTTATTGTTTATTTGAAAATGTGCTTATACTGCTCTATCTGTAAATAGGGGTTTGTATTTTTCCCTGTTTTTGCAATCTCTTTAGCAAAATGCTTGTGGTGTGTGTCACTTTCCAGTTCAATGCTTATTCCTTAATAAAGCTAATTTCATTTCTTTATACTTCTTTGGAAAAACGATGGGTTAGTAAAGGATATTCTTTATAATTATATTTACCCCAAATCAAATGTACCTCACTCTATGACCTATTTATTAGTTTACTTATTTGACTTGCATGGACTTGTATGCACAAGTATTGGACTTGTATGCACAAGTATTGCATATGATTTAGTGGTATAGAACCACCTGCTTCAGGTGTTACCACATCACACCTACCACCAAGATACTCATATCCTCGACCAAAGCCCATTGCACCACTGACACATTTAGTTCTCTCCCTCCCATTCTAGCAGTCACAGTCCTACAGTTAGCTTTCTAGATTTTTTGTTGGTTTGGTTTTAGTTGACTGTTTTGTTTCTCTACATTCTGCATATACATCACCCCACCAGAAAGTTATTTCCCTTTCTCCTTCTAATTAATTTCACAGCATAATCCATTCCAGTTCCACCCATGTTGTCACAAATGGCAAGAAGTTATATATTTTAATAGCCAAATAGTATTCCATTGCATATAGATACACAAATACATTATATATATATAATATATATATATATATATATTATATATATATATATATATATACCACAACTTCCTAATCCACTCATTTGTCTTTGGGTGTGCTTAGGCTGTTTCTGTAACTTGACTACTGTAAATAGTGCTGCAATGAATCTAGGAATATAAGCTTGAAACTTATACATGTCTCCTACATTTTTATGAAACCTACTATTTATTATTTTTCATTCTTTTATTCCCTACTCTTCAAACTGAGTGATCTTTATTTATCTTTCTTCAATTTTTCTTTTGATGTAAGACAAAATCTATTGTTAATGGCTTTAAATATATTTTTAAATTTCAGTTGTTTTTTAATTCAATAATTTCCATTTTTAACAAAATGGTGATGCATATTCCTTGGGTTCATCAAGCATGACTTGCTGGGCCTATACTGGCATTGAGTGAGAAAGGCAGTTTAGAGGTCTTGGATACACTTAGTCAGAGTAAGCACCCATATTAGAGAGCATGTAACAGGAGGTGGAAGGAAAAAGAAGGTAAGAGAGAGCAATTTGGGACTCTAATACCCTTACAAAAATACCAGAAATTTTTAATTATCCACTTTATATTTTTTCTTGTGAAATTCCCATTTTCCTAGGAAAATCACTCACCAAACTCCTTACTCTACTGTTCTGAAGAACTGAAAAGCACATGCTTTTACATGAATATTTGAATTTCTTCTATCATATGATCCAGTGATTCTACTTCTTAGGTATTTGCTAATAGAATACAAAAGCACTAATTTGAAAGGAAATGTACCTGTACCCTCTTAGTTTGTTTTTTTTTTTAATGAAGTTCCTTTCTTTCTTAGGTAAATTGAAGTTATAGAATGCAGCCTCCAATATATTTTGGAGTCTATTACCTCCTAAGTTCCTACACAAATTATAGTATATGAATTGAAGAAAGTCTCAATTAAAAATAGGAGAAAATATTTGATTAAGGTCTAAGTGTTTCTTACTTGTAGCCTTTGTTCTGTAATTGACTTACTCTGTGATTTAGTTTCAAGTTGCTTATCCTACTGGGTAATTACTGATCCTAATCATCCATTGCCTTGTTGGAGAGAATTTTGGATATTTTCCTAACTACTCTGTGAATGATACACTTGAAAATGCAGCAGAAATGCCTACTTTCCCCAATTAAAGTCCAATGTTTATTTTTAATATTATTTACTTAAGTGGAATCTTCACTAAGGAAAAGCTAACATTATATAATACCTCCTGTGAGCCCAAATCTGAAATAATAAAATTTATGTTTATAACTCATTGTGATTTGGACAAAAGACATTTGAAGTGAAGCAAAGACAAAGTCCAAATGACTGCTAATTACCAATGACATAAGAGTCAAGTTTTTTGAAAAAATTTACTATAAATTAAGTCAGCAGTCATTCTTGTGGGGGTTGCAATAATGTATGACTATTTAATTCAATAGATGTGGGAAGAAGGGCATGACACAGGTAACAAAGAGATCTTAGGGGCATGTGGGGAATGGGGGAAGTTTTTAACATTTTTAGAATATGTTTTCTAAGTACATTGCTTATTTTCTGTGACTCTAGGCTGAGGGAAGAAAATTCTCCCTTGCTGGATAAGCAATCATCACCATAGCTTCAGTAAGACAACATTCTCAAAAACAGGGGAGAAAACCAGATACAATCTTGGCTGAAGAAAACAACTAAGTAAGAATTCTCAACTCATTCAGTTTTGTTCAATGCTACTATACCTTGATTGTCATTTATTTAAGTTTTATCCTTTTGGTGAAGAAAAATCCAAATATGCAAAAAAGTAAGTGCACTAGTGCATAATAGTAGTACTAGATTAAAATCACTTTATAAATATGAACAATGATTTGTTTGCTTATAATGAATCCTTGTGACTATTTTATGTTCAGAATAAATAGATGTATGTGTATGTGTAACCCCTGACTTATTGCAAGTCTTCATGTGTCATACATACCTCAATCACTTTTTTCAACTCCCACATCTTCACTGATGACTATCACAGAACTATAACATGGGTCAAACCTCTTGAATACACACTACTACAGAAATCTTTCATTAACTTCTTATGAACATAATTAATGCTGTATTGTCCTATACAATAATAACACATGATCTCTCAGAGACTGAAAAAATGTCTTGTATCTGTCTCTAAAATCAGGTATCAAAACCAACAAAACAGAGTACCTAACTGAACTTACAAGCAGGAGCAGATGGCCTTATACACCCAGCTATTCTTTAGGTTCATCCCAGCCTGTATAACCTTAAGAGGAGGCAAAAACAGATTTACTCGTTAAAAAGATAAAACAGACAAGAGTCACTGAGCTTACAATGATACCCCTTTGCCAATCTTACCAACCAATTCAGTCTCCTGTCCCAAAAATGCACATGGTTCCTCAGCCATAAGTGTCCACAAGATGGAGGTTGTCCAAACTTCATGCCAGATGAAGAAATTAAGATGGCGCCATTGCTCCTCCTTCATAAGTGGGATATTCAAATCCAATGAAGAAACTAGGATGGCATTATCAATTCTCCTCCAAAAGGCACAGCTCCGCCATTCTTTCAGCCTCAACTCTAAAGTGACTCAAAACTAGCAAGGCTTACTAAATACAGCATCAGCAACCACTTCAGATTTCTGACAATGAACACAGCAATACAGCAAGTTCTCTTCAGGATTCCAGAAAATCCCCCAACTTAAAAAGTTTGGCAAGTTTTCAAGTACCACATCTCTAAGTCAGCTTACATAAGCCACAAGTTCCTCCAACATATTTCCCTGGGTTCCTCACCAGTCTTGGTTGGGGATGGAAGTTCACAGAGTGGCTTCCTTCCCTGACCTGCTGTCTCACATGGCAGCAACAACACCAAGGCCTCCATTCTCCCTGCTGCTCCTCTGCTCTCCTGCTCTCCATACCTTTTTCTCCCTCTGTTTCTATCTTCTCCTTAAATCCCCTCACACTCTTCTCCTCTCATGAGAAAGCTCAGCTTCTCTTCTCCAAGTCTCCTCCCACCAATGCACAATGACTGCCATTCTCATGCAGCACCACCATGCTGAGGGTCATGGCCCTTCAATTTCACCACAGCACACCTATCATCACCAACAAATCTATTGAAGAAATGATCAGCTCTTCATTAGAACATCTGTAATGCCTAATAAAGAAAACCAGAAGAGGTTTTGTTTTTTAAAAAAAAAAAAAGGTATCACTGCTACCCCCTCGTATGTATGTACAGCTGTTCTCAACTTCAGTGAAAACAGATGTATAGCTCATTCTCTTACAAAAAGCATCCTCTACATTTCACCTCATCTCCTTTGACCTCTTTTTTTTAAGAATATCAAATTATTATCTTATGCTTACCAAATAGTTCAGTTAGCTGTGAAACTAAATTTGAGATGATATCTATCATAATACTATTTTTATATAATTGAATTCAGGTTTCCTGAAAGAATTTGCACCCCACTTTTTTTTCCATGTTACAAATGTGTTAAATATGTTGTATCTTCTTTTATGTTAAAATAACAAACTTTTTTGGTTGCATTTAGTGATATTTTTTCACCTGATATCCAGATAAATATATAAATTTAGTGTTGTTAAACACACTGAAAATAAGTAGACCAGCGAGAAATATGTCATCCATCTTAGAATATTTGGAACTATGAAAAGTGGACAAATTCTCTAATGATGAAAAGTGTGTGTGTCTGTCTGTTTGTCTGTCTGTTTCTCTGTGAAGATAGTGAGAACTGAGGGGTTTCCTGGTAGCTAATATATTGTGATATGCTGGATCTAAATTCCCTGAGGTAGTTGTATTGCTTGAAGCTAAGCTGTCATGTATTTTCTTTCCACGAAGGATCATCTACATCATGTCTACCAATGACTGTATCCATCACTAAGGAAATCACTGGGAAAAGGGAGAAACTAACATGTCTTTAAATGGTGGAAGGATGCTTTGGTAATTAGGTAATTTGTTATTCTTTTCTTTCTTGTTAATTCTGTAGTTTCAAAAAAGCTGATATAAAAATTCTCAGTTTAATCATCCTACATAGTTAAGTTAAAGATTATAATCAATCATTCTACCCTGTCCTTAGTCCTTAATTTCTCTTTCTGTGAGTAAACAAGGGAAACAATCCCTGTGTAGACAGAGTTGATATTTTTTATTAGCATTCAGTAGTGATCTTTGAGACTTTTTTCCTGAAAGTGAGATAAGCAAATGTTTTGACTGAGATCACCTGTCTTTGTTAACTGAATGTTAATAGCATCACCTAGTTCTGCAAAAAAAAAAAAATAATATTTTATATTATAAAACACTTGTTAATACTCTGGTGTAAAATAGAGATTGAACAAACAAAAAGTAGTCCAGTTATGATCTGTTTATCAGGTAACTTGAAATCCAGCTAAAGAAAAAGACTCAAGAAAATAACTAACAATTAGCATAATTGTGATGAGTCAAGATAAGCACATAAACTATAAAACAGATTCTGACCTTATCTGAAAGGTCAGGAGCCATTTTCTTATAAAGTAACTCTTGAAATTCAAAAGATATAAAGTGTTAACTAGAGAACAAGATATTGAGAAAGGAATATGGAGAAAGGCAGTTAATAAGAGGGGTCCTAGTCATAGTCAAAACTGTATTAGTGAGACCATCTTGCATTTCTCTTTTTCCTTCTGGCTAGTGTTAACTAGAGAACAAGATATTGAGAAAGGAATATGGAGAAAGGTGGTTAATAAGAGGGATCCTAGTCATGGTAAAAAATGTAAGCAAGGAGGCAAGTGAAGACAAAATAGGAAGAGAGGAAGGGAGAAGAGGCAGAGAACAGAGCTGTGTGTGTGTGGAGGAGACCATGCGGATCTCTGTGACTGTAATAACTATGCAATTTCTCTTTTAAGCTAGTATGCTCCTGAAGCAAAAGATGGAGATATTAATTTTCAAGGATATCATGGATAAATCTCAACTCTCCAAGGTTAATAAGAATTTATACTGCTAACTATAAGCCATTTTAAGGGTCTTGATCTCAATCGTAAGCACAATCAAAACTAATTCAAAGTTTCAAAGGAGACAATTGGTTCTACTGGTTCTTTTAAAAAATCTTTGCAGTTGAGAGCCAGGCATGGTGGTACGTGCTTTTAAGTTTCAACCTATGAAGTGGCTGGGGCTAGGGATCATGGTTCAAGTCCTGCTCGGGGCAACACAGCGAGACCTAGTTCAAAAAATAGCTGGGCATGGTGGTATGCACCTGTAATCCCAGATACCTGGAAAACTGAGGCTGGGGACTGCTTGAGTCTGTGGTACCCCAGGCAATGTGAGTCTGTGGTTCCACAGCAAAAATAGCGAGACCTAGTCTAAAAAAATCAATCTG
The DNA here is from genome assembly GCA_004024945.1 of Uropsilus gracilis. Lineage (NCBI taxonomy): Eukaryota > Metazoa > Chordata > Mammalia > Eulipotyphla > Talpidae > Uropsilus > Uropsilus gracilis. The sequence goes on from PVHY01001144.1 coordinate 140,265, forward strand.
TCATTCAATCAATCAATCAATCTTTGCAATTGAAATGAAAATAGGAGAAGCCTGCTATATAGAACTTGTCTGGGAAAGAGAAGCTAGGAAGTTGGGTAAACATTATTTCATGGAAAATAATTCAATAATAGACTAGACATGGGAAACAAAAGAATGGGGGTTGAAGATGAATTACAGCTTCTAGTCTGCCCAACCTTGATAAAAGGTCTAGTTAGGCGCAAACCACACTGAGGCTACTTTGTGGAGAGCATTTATACCATACACCAGAGACCACCAGAAACACACCTTCAATTGAATAAAATTGCATCCACTGACATATTGTCTTGAGGAGTAATAGACACCCCCACAAGATTAATATCAACTTTGTGAGTTAACTCTGTTGTAAATTTCCAGACAAGAGTTAGCCTCTCAAGTTCTCATTGGAAAACAGAATAAGGTTACTCATCAAGACTGGGATCAAAAACAAAAAACAAACACATGAAACAAACTTCCAGAAAGGAAATACAAATGGCCAACAGGCACATGAAAAAATGTTTAACATCACTAGCAATCAGGGAAATGCAAATCAAAACCACAATGAGATACCACCTTACACCAGTAAGATCGGCCCACATCCAAAAAACAGGCATCAACAAGTGCTGGCAAGGATGTGGAGAGAAAGGAACACTCTTTCACTACTGGTGGGAATGTAAACTGGACTAGCCACTATGGAAAGCTGTGTGGAGGACCCTCAAACTAATGAAAATGGAACTAACATTTGACCCAGCAACTGATCTTCTGGGAATCTAACCAGGGGAGACTTCTGTACTTATACAAAGGAACACCTGTGCTCAGATGTTTACTGCAGCACTATTTATAATTGCAAGGACACGGAAACAACCCAAATGCCCCAAGACAGATGAATGGACAAAAAAGATGTAATGTGTATACACAATGGAATATAACTCATCAATTAAAAACAACAAATTTGGCAATTTTATGATAACATGGATGTACCTAGAAGAAATTATATGAGCAGAAGAAACAAATCAGAAAGAAAAAGACAGAAACCAAATGATATCACTGATATATGAGATATAGGGAAAACAAGCAAAAAGCCAAGAGGAAAAGTCAAAACAAGCTAACAACGAAATTGAGTACACAATTGGGGGGGGGGATGAAACCATCAGGGAGGGTGGGGGGGTGAATCCTGGGGATTACAAAGATGTGAAATTTGTATATAAATAATGTATTAAAAATAAAAATAAAAAAGAATTCCAGTCAGCTTGCTTTTGAACCTGAAAACACTGGTATTGATAGGGGTGCTGTAATGAAATTGGGGGCAATGGCACCCAGCATGACAGTGCTGCATTGAGATGACAGCAGTTGTGCCCTGTTGGGAAGAAACTTGGAGACAAGAAGTCAAGCCTTCTTGCAAGAGGAGTAGAGTGTGTGGGGGGGAGGATAACGTGGGGGGAAAGGGAAGAAGAGAGAGCAGTGTAGCAGCAGGGAGGTTGGAAGCTTTGGAGCTGGGAGCTACTGATGCCATGTGCGGCATGACTGCAAGGAAGAAAGTCACTCTGTGGGCTTCCATACCCATCCTGGGCCAGTGAGGAGCTCAAGAAAGCATGTTGGAGAAACGTGTCATCTTTGTGAGCTGAATTGGACATGCAGTACTTGAAAACTTGCTTTAACTTTGAGTCTGTGAAGTTTGGGGATTTTCTGGAGACCTGAAAGAATTTGCTGTGTTGCTGATTTTATCATGAGACATCTGAAGTGGTTGTTGCTGTTGAATCTAGTAAGCCTTGCTGTTTCGGGTCACTTAGAATTGAGGTTGAAAGAATGCCAGAGCTGTGTCTGTTGGAGTTGGACTCATGATGCCATCTTGGTTTCTTCATTGGATTTTAATCTCCCACTTTTTGAAGGAGGAGAGACAACACTATCTGCTCATGATTACAAATTTAGATAAGTACTCTGTTTTGCCAGTTTTCTATCTGATTTCATTATGGAGTGGTTTTAAAAAACCCTGGTAAGTTTTGTTCAGGTTCACTCCTCTACCTAAGATACAGTCACTGGCTAACTAATAAAGCCTGAGACTTCTTGGAAACATTCACTTGGTCTTGTATCTAGGGGTTACCCTTCAACAGAGGGAGAATTCACAGTTTGGAAAACTGAGCACCATTTCAATAAGAGCATTTGAGGAAATGTACTATAAAATGTGGAATCAAGTTAGGTGACTTTGGCAAGGTGCAAGGAAAAAGAGATAGTGTATAAATTGGATGTTGTTCAGGAGAGGAGACAACTCTGAAGAAAATGGAGGAGTAAAAAACTGAGAAATTGTTCAGAGGTCACAAAATGATAAATCTAAAAACAGCCTGACTCTAGAGTGTAGACTCTTAGTTGAAAGTTCATAGTATGATATTGATAGATGCTACTGATCATAAAAAATAAACTTTAAGGTACAAAAAGAAAAAATCCTTGCTTGTACTGTATACTAACCAGCTTAATGCACTTGAAGAAGTCATTTAATCTATATGTATTTCATTTATTTCCCCTGCATCATGGGGAAAATATAAGTATAAAGACTATAGGTTTTATTTTTTTAATTTTTTTCTTTTTTATTTATATATAAATTTCACAACATTGTAATTCCCAGGGTTTACCCCCCCTCCCCTCCACACCCCCCCCCTCTTTCCCTCCTGCTCAAAGTTGTGCTCTTCAGTTTGGTGCTTAGCTTGTTTTGACTTTTCCACAAGTCTTTTGTAGAAACAAGTCAAGAAGAAAAAGACAGAAACCAAATGACTTCACTAACATATGGGATACAGTGAAAAAGACTATAGGTTTTAAAATGCAATCTGTATATGAAAGTAACTAGCATTGTGTTTAAGACTTACTAGGTATCCTGCATGCAGTAATTAAATTTAGACAAGAATTCTTGGCATGTTCTGACTCAAGATTCCTGCAACATTAAATTGCATCTAATGAAATGGAATATTCAAGACTGAATGGAAATATATCTGAAAAGTGTCCATTTCAATGAAAATTTGTGTGATTTACAATAAATACAAAATGCATGGGTATGAGAACAATGAAGTATAAGAAATATTGGATCACTACTAAAAAATAATCAGTCATTTTTAAAGTTAGCATATCTAAACTTTAATCAGTCTTCTAAAATGTTTCTCCAAAAGAGAAAGGTTAATGGTACACTGATATATACTTTTATTACCACAAATTCTACCAGACTTCTGCCTTTGTTTATATATATATATATATTATATATATATATAAACTTAGGCTTTCAAACTATTATGAACTGTCAAAACATAAAATTCATGCAGTTGTAGTACTTTCTTTTTCCTCTTGTAGCGTGTAAGTTGAAAAAGTGATTAAGTTCTCTCATTTCAGGAGATTCATAGTGACTTGACATTCAAATAATAAAGATCAGTTTGGTCACTTAATAAAATAACATGTTATCAGGAGAGAAGTCTTATGGTAAAATAAGATATTTGCTAGATCTTATTTTCTACTTGCAGTCCGCTATCAGTAATGGGAGCAGACTTCAGTGATGCCTTCAGTTAACTGACAGAGAAATAGGTATCTTTCAAGAGTGGAGGAAAGCAGCTTTCATTGGTTATAAGGGCCTTTCACACAATGATATCAACTAAAATGCTGGCAGTTGTCCAGAACCTATCATTCTAATGTTTTATCATATCCACCCTACACTCAGAAATATTGTAGCTTGAAGATCCTAAAAATATTCAAATGATCAAATTGTCAAGATGAAACTGAAAAAGGTAAGACTTTTATAAAAGATCATGCTTTTTAACAATCCACACCAGTTCAGAAGACTTAAGGTGATGGCTTGTACCTCCACTAAGCACATGATGTATCAACTCTTTGAATGCAGGTCATTTTTTATGTCATCTTTTCATTGATATGGAAAAAGTCTCCAGGAACCATAATGTTGTCAGTCATTTCCTGAGTCTATCTTCTTTATGAAAAATAAATAAAGAGAAAAATCAAGATATCTAAAAATTGTAAATAAAGATACCAAGTTAACTATTTGTTAATATACAAACCATATAATTTCTTACTTTAGAAATCACAATTGAGTGCATAATCAATATGGATGAGAATTTTTTGGAATTTCCTTTGGGTTTTGAAGTAAATAACTTGCACAGGACAATGTGTTTGTGATTAATTGTTTAGCATTCATAAACTTTGATTTTCAAATCTCTTATAATTTTATGTATTTTGTAACATCTGTCATGTTCTTATAACAATAATGTCATGTTCTTGTAACAATGGTTGTTATTTTTATTTCTTTTTAAATTTATGTTGGCATAAACAAAAGGGCAATACCAAAGTTCCAAATTGAGTCCTTATTACTGACATGAGATGCAGCTCGTAAAATTCTTTTCCTGTATGTTGTAAGTTTTCATGTATGCTGTAACTTTATTAAGCATAGAAAAATTGTTTTATCCATTTGAATTTCCCAGATTTGGCATAATATTTTGAAATGTGCTATCTAAGAAAAAGTAGAAACATAATCATAAGAATAGTTTTACTCTGGAGTCAGTTCTGCTATTAAGTCACTTGGTTAGATCTTGGATATGTTGCTTATTTAAATAAACTGAGTCTTAGTTTTCTCATATGCAAAATGTCCTACACTGCAGGACAGACTGCTATTATAATCTACTGGTGGGTACTTTAAAAAAAAAAGAATATTCACTTTCAAAACGTGTTTTATATATCAGATGCTTTTATTGAAAACTGGCTTAGAATATCGTATCTCCCTAAAACATCCAGATTTTAAAAAGAAATTTCAACTTGTAATAGGTTCCAACTTCCCTTCTTTGATCATCTCTCTGAACTCCTGTTTGAAAATCTGAGTTCAGAATATATACCATTCTCATTTTAAAAGAACACTCCAAAATTCTAATCTCTTTGCAACAATGTTTGTTATTTGTATTTCTTTTTAAATTTGTCTTAGAATAAATAAAAGTATACTAAAGTGCCAAGCTGAGTCCCCACTACTGACATGAGATGAAAATCCTAAAATAGAGGAAATTCTTTTCACCTGCTCCCAGGGACTGATGATTCATTTGTGTTTAGGAAACAGTAAGCACCCAGCATTCTTTGTATTAACCTGTGTTGGCAAATCAGGTATCAAGTACCCATAGGTGATGTTTCCAGACATCTGACTAATAGCTAAACCTGCCTAAGACAAATAAATGGGCAAAGACTTTCATTCCATGGAAGGAATCATCCCAGCTGCCATGGATCTATCTTTTCCTTATGCTGAGACACTTTTAAAGATGGCCAGACCTATTCACCAGCAGTATCAACAAAGAGGGCTCTTTGGCAAATTAACAGAGGTGTATATATCACAAAGCTACCGAAGCTTAAGCATTTGGACTTCTGTTTGGAATAGATATGTTCTGAGACCTGGGATATTTCTGGGTGTGTGTTCACATGGACATGTGCTTCATCAATATGCTAAGTACTATGTTTTAATCACAAGCTTTAGAGATATCTGTTATTTTTCTCTCTGATATCCTTCCTTCCTCTTTTATCTTGTGGCATTGACATGGGCATCATTTCTTTTCAGGAGTTGAATGTAGATAGGTTGAGTGGGTAATACCACTGACTAGATTATGTGGGATATATTTACCCCAGCTTGCTGTTAGCTGTATGTAGTTAAGTTGGTACCAGCTTCCAGAATATTCCTCTTAGTCACACATTACCTGTAGACAGAAGCTGGCTGCAGGAAATGTGTCAAATCATCATATGTAAAATGTTAAGTGAAGGATTTGTTCTTATCAGTGTCTATTCAAAATGGAAATTTACTTATTTACAATTCGAAATATGCTTGATAGCATGACATATATAATTCCAAATGTATTGTGACATTTTCCACCCTCTTTTTATGGGCATCATAATAATAGGTTTGTAGGAAACAAACTTGGGACAAGGATACACATGCTAGTTGTTTCTGTTATATAGTCCCATATTTTACTCATTCTTGCATATATGGCCAGTTTAGCACATCCACTGCATTTTGTCCTAATCTATTTGCGAGAGGAAAATATGTGCCACTCACAACAGAAGTAGTAAGGACAAAAGGGAGTTTTTAAATCTACCTGAAGGATGGTCTCTCTCCTTGATTCCTTCCTGTTTGTACCAGGATATTGATTCACACAATATCAGAAAAACCCACTTTCCCTCCTGCAACCTGACTAAGTTTGGCCACAGGGAAACTGATCACCTATCAAGACCAGATTCCCCCATGCCACATGACCAATCCTGTCCGACCAAACCCCCACTCAGGACCAGATAAAAGGACACCACCATGTAGCTAAGACTTGCAGCTTTCCCAGCTCCAGCCTCTGACTGCATAACTGGTGGCGGCCTACCCAGGTTTCCTCTAATAAACCAGTTTCTTTACTAGTCAGTAGTATCCATTTCTTCCTTTCTCAAAAAACTTAGCACAACCAAGCTAGATAATTTGATAATTCAGCAACGAAGATGGCTGTACACCTGAACACTTGTAGAAAAGTCAAATTGCTTGTTAACTTAAGAAGAAACAATAAAATCCGAGAAAAACAAATGCACAATGTTCCTGTGTTCACTAGAGTAATGGCTGCCATACTAATCCCAGAACCTATGAGCTTTAATTGGCTTTATTTGCTGCTTTATTTGGCAAAAAAGGAATCTGCAGATAGATTTAAATTTTAAAAAACCTGAAATAGGGAAATTATCCTAGATAATTGCACTTTATCCCTCTGAAACCATCTCATCCCATAGTTCCATGAAGTACATGATTTTCCCTCTGTCCCTCCAGAGATAGACACACCTAAGAAAGAACAATCCAAAAGATATATCATTGTTGACTGTGAAGACAGAGGGCAGGAGCCATGAGTCAGGGTATATGGATAGTGCTTAGAAGCTGAAAACTACAAAGTAGAACTAGACTCCTTTCCAGAGGTTACAGAAAAGAATGAAAACTTGTAGCATCTTTATTTTCCTATAGTGTAACTTGTGTCAGACTTTGGACACAGCATTTCAAAATACTAAATTTGTAGTTTTTAGTGACCGAGTTTGCTGTGATTTATTGCAGGAGCCAATGAAAACTAATCCTGTGTTCCTAACATCACAATAATGACCATGGTGAAAGAAAAAATAATTTAATTAGTTATTGCACTAAAAAAAGTTGATATGTCCTTAAATATGAAAAGTCAAATATCAAAGTAATGTAGGATGATCATAATTGTCACCTTTTTTAACTGTAGCTTCAATGTAATTAGTTATTGTATCTTTTACTCTCTTTGGTGATAAAAAGCTTCAAAGATGATCATCCTAAAAAAACTTTAATAGGTTTTCCAAATTAAGTAAGAATTTCCAAATTAAAGAAGTTGAAAATTTAAAAGAAAATATTCAAAACCAAGAGCTAGCCAATTACATCCATAGATTGAATATGTTCCATTGATTCTATTTAGATTATTGCACATGAGATAAGGATGATTTTTATATTTTTCATGGTTACATTTTAAGCACTTATACAAGCACTTTTGTATACAAGTTGATACTGTTATTGGCCCACAGACTAAAGTCTCCATTAGCTGGATCTAAAATTGCCTAGGATTATTTTAAATATTAATAATTAACATTAAATTTTGAGGAGTCATGTTAGAAAAAAGATGGGATTCTTTATTTTTTAATAAAAATTGATCAGACAACAAAACTATTGCCACATGAGGAGATGATTAAACAGAAGGCAACAAAAGTACAGGAGGAAATTATTACAAATATGTATAGGGAAAGAAGTTAATTCTTTTAATGTTATCTGCTTTTCAAATACTGTAGAGTTTGGATGTCAGCATTCACAATTCACTATTCATTGTATTTCATTTTCTCATTTAAAATACACAAAATACTCACTTTCCAACTTAAATTTTATATTTGTTACTGTTCCTTTTCTTATAGAGGACTCTCAAAAGTAAACAAACCTTAACTACCTTTAAACTAGATATTCTGTTAAAGTTCTACAAGTTATTAAAAATGCCTTGGAGTTTTTTTCTTTATTCTTTTTATTTTTCAATTGATTACTTACATATATTTTTTCACACTGCTGTACTCCCCAAGGTTCTCCCACCATCTTCTCACCAGTGAACCATTATCTTCATCTTAATCATTGTGCACATCCTTCCCCTGCTTTCATCTGCCCTCTCCCTCCCTTGATTTATGTTTTAGTTCTGCTGTCAGTTTATTAGGTTTAACTTTTTCTTGTCCTTTTGTTTGTTTTCCCAATATTCCATGGTAAGGTGAGATCATACAGTATTTCTCTTTTTCTTTCTGGCTTATTTCTGCTAGGATGATTCCTTCTAGATCTACCTATGTTATTACAATGCATCAAATTTATCTTTTATGATTGGAGTTCTTTACGCACCATCTTCTGTAGAGCACAAAGACAAAGCACCCCAGATAGGTTTCTGTAGGCTCTTCTGGACACTGCCCTTATACGCAGAAGATTCTGGTCTCAAAAGGAGAGGTCTCTCTGTGATGAAGAGCTGCCTGTGGGTGGCACAGCTCAGGATTTGCTGAATGGCTGAGGTACACCTGATGACAAGCTGAATCTACAACATGTCTGTCCTGCAAGAGCACGTTACTCAGAAGGCAGAAACATGATGACAGACTGTATTTGAAAAAGTTGATCATTTTTGCAGTCCCCACCTGACCACAATGCCCTCTTCCAAATGCATTTATATTGAAGGAAAGATGATACTCAACATTCCATTCAGCTAAAAATACCCTAGCAGGCCAGAGCCTTAGAAATGCAGCACTTCGTTTACCAATATATTTCTCAGGAAAGTTTGTCTGAACTAGCAGCTTTATGTGTCCCAGATATAGTCCCACATTCACCTCCTTCTGAATATGATGTCTCAGGTTAGCCAGTGGTCTCCTTTCATTCTACTCCCACAAAAGTTATGTTTAGGGTCCTCATAAAGACCCCATCACAGCAAAATGTTCTGCTGTCCTGTCCTGCCAAGACTAAGCTTGCTTAACATTACTCTTATGTTCTCTCTGCTTGAAATTCCTTTTGCCCTGTTCACAAGTCATCTCTGCAGAGAGGTTTTTCCTGAAAATCCTATCTAAAATTTTAGAGTAGTTGTTATCACTCTTTCCAACTTTAATCCAGCTCATTATTCTTTATAACACTTCACACAACCTGAGGTTTTTATTACACATCTACATTACTGTCTTTCTCTTTCTCACTGGTAAATACATGATTATAAAGACTTTGTCCCCTAGTGCATTCCCAATCGTGAAAACTGTCTGGCACAGGGAGGGACTCAGAAGTGCCTAGGTGATTTACTAAATGAATGAGAATTAGCTATGCTTTTCTACAGGTCAGAGTGTTAGACTCTAATGCATTCATCATGTAAGACGCCCTCCTTGAAATTATTCCAAGGTGATCTACAATCTGTGTAAGAGAATACTTGACAACTTCATTTATAGAAGAAAATAATAACAATCCAATGTGTAAAATTGCTCAACTGAATTTGATTTTCTATAGAGTAGCATATTTTCACATACTTTCCTAAAAAGTAAAAAGATTGCTAAAAGATATATATTTATGTACATCATATTTGAGTTTCTTGTAAGTCATGGATATCATATTTGTACAGTGACATTAAGGATTTTATTACAATAACAGGAGAAATTATTATATTTTATCTGAAGTTAGAAACATAATATCAAACTAAGGGGAGAAAAAGATTGACTTGCCTCACAGTTTTCTTTCTATTCTGTATTTTATTGTGTAGCCAATGATTAAATTCTTAACCAATAATATATTCCTGGGAATAAGGAAAGCACAAAGTTTTGATGGATATGGAAATTTTATGAATACAGCAAAAGAAATGCAGCTTGCAATTTATTTTTACTGTGATTTATCAGAAGTTTCTAATCTTTGGCAACTACAATTGGATAGTGGAATGGAAGTGATCATAGGAGTTAGGAATATTTGTCATTCTGGTAATTTTATACAGGCATAAAAAAGCTGTTCTTTGCAGAAGCTTAGCTGAGCAATGCTGTCAATAATGCCAAAAGGGTCTTTACTTTATAACACCAGTTTTACTTGATAAATTATACTAAATTTAGCTATCTGTCATCACATATGTGGAGTAAAATCAGAGATGGGCAGTATGTTCCAGAAAGACAAACAAACAAATCAGATCAGCATACACTCTTGAGTTTACAAATCAATAAAACAGATCTGAGCTATAGCCTCACAATTCACACTGTTAATAACCTAACAGAGTCCTGATATATCTTGTTTTGTGAAACAATGAAAAGTACATTAACTATAAAATTAATCAACATAAATGTATATGTACTTATCATATATAAATATAGTGGGCTATGCATGAAAGATAAAGGGAAAGATAAAGAAATCAGAGAAAGAGTTTCTACAGCTTAATACTCAAGAAGCTGAAAATTTATTTGGAAGACACAGAACAAAAAAATGGACACAGCATGATTTAAGTGACTAATAGACGACACAAAAGATTAAAGATATAGATTCCTTGTTGAAATCCAGGCAACCAGGAAAGATTGGTTTTGAAGAATAGAGAGACTTTTGATAGCAAAGAAAAAAGAGGAGAAAGTATTTCTTGCAGGTTTGAAGATTTCTCAGCAGAGAGGTATTCACCAATTTTGCAAAAAGAAAAGGGTGTTCATTGAGACATTCCGAAGTTATAGGAGGAAATGTTGGAATGTCTGAGAAGGCAAGTAAAATAATTTGTTGGGTTTTTCCACATTTTTAAAAGCACAGGCTAATATTAGGGAATAAAAAGGGAAAGAAGACACTTGCACAGACACAAATAGTCAAGAATTATCCAAGTGAAATAATTTGTAAGTTATTTGAGGGGCTTCTCAACAATATTAGATACAAACTATTTTTTATAGCAAATTCTTCTAATGATCTCATACATATCCTGAGTATCTTATCTGAAATATAAAAAAGATCAATGTGTAAATAGCTGATAATAATCAATATTTGTTTTGAGATGCAAATGTTTTGAGATGATCATGGTGACCCATAAAACAAAGTTCAAAAGTAGCTAGATGTAAAATCACCATGCCTCAGTGCTATCAGTGTATAATAAGTATTTAATATTTATGTGTAAAACCCCACAAATATAGTATGTTAATGATGCAATGTTTAAAATAGTAAATGACCTCTAATCAAGTTTTACAAAATGCCTTTGAATATAAATGGGAGCACCATCTTGAAAATGCATTGCATCATAGAATGTACAAAATGCTTCATGTTCTTATTCATAAGAGTATTGATTCTTGATTCCTTTAATTTAAATAGATTTTTGATCAAATCAAAACTGGTGTGAGATACCAGGAAACCATGACTGACCTGTTTGATCAGGGCAGCAACCCTTGCCTCTGCCCCTCACTGATGCTAGTTGTATCCCTTCAATTATGAAAAGCAAAACCTTACCCATAAAATTCCAAAACTCCTCCTGGGTTTCAGTCCCACACCCACTGAGAAAGACTGCAATAGAAAATATAGACTTGTGATAATGTTTAGAAAAGGAAATAAAGTAATTTCCTTAATGAATCAAAATGAGGAGTAGATATCTCTTGAAAATAATAGAAATAATAGATTTATTGCAACAGTCCTGTTTAAAGGGGGCATGAATTGATAGATGAAAATGACAGTAGGAATACAAAAGTGCAAGGATATAATAAAGGGGAAATCAACAAAAAATGATGATGTAATGTGAAAGAGGAAGGAGAAAGGGACTAAGAAGTTTTGTATGTTTGATTCTTTCTTTTGGAAACTTGCATATAACCATTGCTGTTTTGGATGGCTGTTCATTTTAGAGTAGCAAGCTTATTTTTAGGCAACATTTTTAGTTGCTTTTGGGATAATCAATTTTAATCCTTATACCTTCAATTAAAATAATGGAGTCAATATTGTTGATGGACATTAGCTATTGTCATGCTCAGTGATACTTAATACAAGCTAGTAGGTTCTGATTTCACTTGCCTTTCACTTTAAATTATAGTCAAACCACCTTATTTTAGTGATGGAGAGCATTGCATACTATCTGCTACATCTGATATTCAATAGCACAGGCACTAATAAACATGCACCCTAAAGTCAACTGCCAACCAGGCTAATTATTTCATTTAAATATAACCACAAAGAACTCCTTTCCATTTTGATTAATATTTCATTATTTGCAGTCAGGATCAAGTTGAAGAGTAAAATGGCAATAGATAAGTAATCAAAACACATCAAAAATGTCAAGTAATTAAATAATGCAACCATTGAATGAAAAAGAAAAGTTATAACAGGATAGATACTAACATTTGGAGTTAAAAAGAGAGTTGACTATTATAAACGCCAACTTTATTATATTCATTGTAAGGTGACTATTTAAAATAACTTTACATATGGGCCTTTGTCTGGCAACTTACAGACAGGGGGTACCCAGGTATCCTTGGATAAAGGTCTGAGGTGCTGGCATGCTAACAAGGAGGGGGTAACACACCCCCTTTGGTCACTCTGCCCACTCCAATCAGGATTAAGAAAAATGCTAATAATTCAGTTGCAGGCACAAAAGAGGGGAATGAATAAAGACCTTGGACACACACATCTCCTGAACCCAAAATAAGCACCAGAGACCCACCAGACACTGGACTGTCACACCAATTTTAGTGCTGACTTAGCACAGAAGTACACCTATAATGCCACCGGGGGTTGGAAGCCAAAATCCTGGTTCAGATATGCCTTCAGGGAGAGCAACATTACCTCCCTCCTTCTCCCACCCCTTTCCACAGGGTGTGGAAGACCACAAAATGTGGCAGTGGCCCCATCACAGAGCTGCAACCAAGAAAATGGAGATAAGTCAGATCAACCATTTATTGATGGTTGTTCCCATGGAGGAACTTCTCTATGGACAATGGCTGTGAGCCAGGTTCCCTAAGTCAGAGACCAGAACCACAAGTGATGAAGCAGCAAAATGCAACAGAACACAGAACCAAAGAGACAAACAGTAAGGAGGAGCAAGCACTGATAGACTGCATCCGAGCTTGGACAGGCTGCTGGATGCAAACATGAGACTGGAAATCTAAGCAGCTTGGTCAACCATGACCCAGGAACACAGATACTTGCTCAGGAAAAGGACATTGCTCCAGTAAAAGAAGAGACCAACGTGCTAAACATGGACCAACAGACGGTAACAATGGAACAGTTGGGATGACCAGATGGGGTGGTCGGGTGAAGGGGGGGTAACTCCCAAAGGCATCACCAACCATACAAATATGAATTGATGTATGAAATCTAAAAAATAAAAAATAAAAATAAAATAACTTTATAACTAAAGCCATAAACTCTTCTTTCAAGATTTGTTCATGAAACTAATGGATGTAAAATGGATTTTTTGGCTACATTGGGTGAAAAAATTCTTCCTATATTCAGTAAATATATTATGTTTTTGCAGAAATGTGTGCTGGGGAGAGAATTGCTCCATATTTCTGTAATTCATTGTACTCTCTAGAGTCAATTACTTGGACAAAATCTGTAGTTATCATTAATAATTACCCATTACTTTGGAATCTTATCTCTGATGAATTTTTGCAAAGAGATGAATGGAAGTGACCATTCTTTCTTCTAGGATCACCGTAAATTTTAATATAGAACATGCCTGAGTTCATATTCTGTTTTCATATATCGATCCAAAAATGTTTGAGTTGAGAGTCCCCTTTCAACCTGTGATCTTAAATGATAATGAGAGGGAGCCTTGCCCAATAAATTATAAAACATCAAACATACAAAAATAAGGGGTTGTTATTTGGAACCAGTCAAGCTAGGAAGTTGTTTATACTATGGTATAATTCAATTTGCTTTGACTGCTTAATCTCCAGAGTTGATGAATGGAGATCCAATAATATCCTGAAATTATATGTAAAAAGTGTGCAAAAAAGACTATGTCCATCATCAAAAGTTTTGGAACATAAACTCTCAGTGTTTCTATCCTAACTTCAAAATGTAGTAGTTGTATGATCTCAGATGATTTACATAGAATCTCTGTCTTCATTTCTTTAGTGAATAATATGGACAAAAGCAGTTCTTTATAGTATGGTTACCATCGGTCACAAATATTCTGGTTTTCACTTCTTCCTAACACACTTCAAGATGGCCTTTCATCTTCCATTTAAAATTAGGAGAGCCCACATGACATGCTTTAGCCTGCCCCCCACCTCCCGTGCCCCCCCCCAAAAAGTGAATGGAAACAATATGTATCAATTCTTGGTAGAAATTTAAGAATTAGTTCACGATTCACCTCTTTTTTATCTACTGTGATGACAATAATTTGAATAACTGACTATCCCCTCATCCCAGATCTGGTATTGACAATGAAACAATGCAACCCTCTTCTCCTTTTACACGTGGGCAACTTTGAGTGGAAATGTAGCATGATGTTGTCTCTGAAATTATTTGTTTCCTCAACATAACCAAATCATCAAGATTTTACTCTTTGGAAGTTGTTAAGAAGCATCTTTCCCACGTCTCTCTCCTAGTTTTGGGTGTTTACAAACAATCCTGATATTTTATGTGCTGTAACTTTATCATGTCAGACTTTCCATTCGTATGGCCTTCTTCTCATGCATGTTTCTGTCCAGTCTCTCTTCTTGTAAGAGTACCAGTCTTAGGATTTATTGTTTCACTCCTATAGAATTCACATACTTTTTGTAAAACCTTTTCCTGGAGCATTTTCACATTGTTGTTTCTGTTAAAGTCATTTTTTCCGTATATTTTTAACTTTATGATTCTTATCTTTGGGAACATTTTTGAGATGTGTGTGCTATGGAATAATTTATGATAGCTTCTGGAAAATGCATGAGAGTGAAGGAATGAGAAGTGAGTTTTAAAGGGAAGTAAAAGCACATCATGAAAAATTTGGAATCATGAAGTTTATTATGCAGACAATGGGAAAGTCTTAGAATATTTTAATAGAGAAATTATATGCTCATAATTGTATGCTAAATAATTGAAACTTACTGTCAGTGTGTGAATAGCTTGTCTGCAGAAACTTATGTACATCATAATCTCTCTATGTATGGCTTAATATAATGTAATTTAGCCATTCTGATCTGAAATAACAAAATGAACAATGCTAGATATAAAATTTGGATTCATTTATTGAACAAAGTAATGGTTAAGGTCAATATTAGTTGTCTTCCATCTTTGATAAAGTCTGCATTATGAAATCATTGGTTATTTTTTAATCCTACATAATATACGACATGTAAATAGTATTTTTTAGTATATCTTTTATAAACAGTTGGGGAGAGCGGCTGATTGTTCTTTGTTGACCCAAGAAATATTCTAAGATGTTGCTCCTCAGTGTATTTCATTGACCTGAGCCATTGGTATAATCTGGAAACTTGTTAGAGATGCAGATATTCAGTCTCTTCCCCTGATGTACCATTTCAGAATCTGCATTTCACAAGATCTCCAGGTGGTTTATGTGCCATATGTTCCTTACTCTGAGAGGAACTGATCCGAAAAAAATGCTCATTATTTAGAGCAATACAGCACTCATGATAGTGCAAAAATAGAAGGAAAGCCAACAGTTTCTCTGTCCTCTTCACATAGCCAGAGTATGGTTTCAGAGTATAATAACACAATCAACAGCAGAGCTAGTTTTTTATGCCTGTACCAGGTTTCTGATATCATCGCTTATACCAGAGTATGTCACTTATGTCACTAGATCCTAATAAGAGACTATTTAATTATAATTTCTAACATATAGTATTATAATACAGTTTTATAAGCTTTGATATAGGACTGCATTACTTGATTTTAACACCAGATAGAGTAAAATTCATTGAAAAGCCTATCCCTTTGTGGACAGTTCCCTTTGAAATTATCATCACTGGACATGTTCGATGGTCCCTATTAAAAAAAATCCATATTATTTTAATTAAATTAAAAAAAACCTTTATAAAAGCTGAGATATAGAGACAATGAGTTAACATGTGAAATATTTGATGAGTGAGAACCTAGGCTAGACTATCACACAATCTTTAATTTGTACAACATTTAATTTGTACAAGATAGTAAAATAAATGTTCATTAAAGGAATGCATGACTTCTCCTGACTCAGCCTACAAGATGATACGAATTTTAAAAAATGAAAAATGATCCCAGCTAAAAATAGTTTGAGAACTGTGTTAGTCATAGTTTGCTGAAAAATAAGCAGTCAAAATCTCCATGTCTTGTAGCAAATATATATTCAAACTGCCTCACCTGCTGAAGGATGAAGTTGGTTGCTTGGTTGGGTCAAATTAGACGCCAGGCCTCCTCTCAGATCTCCCTCATCCATCTTCATCTGTGACCCAAACTGAAACAGCCAGAGATGTATGTGCCTTTTCTTTGGTATCACAAGCTCTTGGGTGATTATGAGGAAGCACAAGACTTCACAACACACAACATGTGCACTGTTACTTTCATATTCCTCGACACAGCAAATGGTTTCACCCATCCCCAATTCTATACAAAGGGAAAATATAACCTACCCATAGTGGATTTATAGAATAAAGACTGTGGATGATGTGCAATTCAATTCACAGAAACATCCAACTAATGCTAGAATAATTAGCTTCAAATATACTATTTTTAACATGTCTTCTGTGCTTTACTCAACAGCAAGCTTTGTAAAAGTGAGATCAAAATTTAAATATTCAGGTCCAATTTCCCCTGACTCCTCAAAAAAGTTGGATTAAATCATTTTTCTGAATATAGGTAAGGAAATAACTTAATCACAATTGTATGGTGTTGGGAGAAGTACAGGGACTATACCCAAGGAATGCAATCAAATACCGCCAAAAAGTTAATGATATACATAGCTTTTTCTTTAAAAAGTTTAAAATAAAAATATTTGGATTGGTAAACTCTTTCAAAAACTGAGGTTTGTAAAGTTTAAAGTTGTCCAACCACAGAACAAAGTAGTTGCAAGTTTTGTCTTTTCTTGTCTCAATATTCTCCATAATCATTTCTATGCCTGCAAGTGTTTTCCCTTATTTATATTGACTATTAATTTAAGAATTTGTATTAAGCTGGGTGTGGTGGTGTGCACCTGTAATCCCAGTTACCTGGGAGACTGAGTCTGGGGATCACTTGAGTCCATGAGTTTGAGTTAATCCTGGGCAACATAGCAAGATGTAATCTCTTAAACATTAAAAAAACAAACAAACCAGAATTTGTATTAGTCTACCCAGTGACATAAATGACAAATGATGATGAAAACTTTTTTATGTCTCATAGAGACATTCATGGGATTAAAAAATTTTAAATGTATTTTTCAATTAAATCTTTTTCTTGCATCATTGCATAAATAAAACTAAGTGAATAACTCATTACACTGCTCTGTACATAATAAATGCTACAAAGATATAAACCTTTAACCCCTTTTCCCAGCATCAATTTCTTTTATTTAACATTTTCCCTGACATGTCAAGACATTTGTTTGTAGGAATTGGGTATTATTTCTGCCTACCTTTTATATTTATACAGACATTTTGTTAATTGGAAGAAGCTGCACTCAAATATATTGTTTAACAAATGACAAAACTTGTACCAGAAATTGACTATTTTTTGTTTGAAATCATTCGGAAGACAAGCATCAGGATTAGCATCAATTAAGGAACTTCAGGTTGCTTTGGTCCCCTTTTCTAGGTCTAGGCTACCAGGCAGTAAAGGTAGTTGCTACCACCTCCCTAAGGTCACAACCCAGGTGTCACAGGGAGGCACTGATTGCCTTAACACTTATACTCCCAACTACCTCCCCCACCTCTACTGTCCCCCAACACAGACCCAGTAAAAATGTACCATTTCCAGTAGCTATTATTCAGCTATTATTTCTGCGCTTCTGTTCTTTATGGACTTCCCTGGCTTTTTCAGAGGACAGTGAGGTCTGGGTGTGCGCTAAAACCCTCTTCTTATCTATTTACAGTGCAGATTAATGCATGGAAGAGCATAACAAAGCTACTGTCTCACTCATTAGTGTGAGTGGCCATCACAGGGGCATATGTGGCAGAGCAGTGACTAACTGCTCACACTTCGCTTAATCACAGAGACAGACTGGAACATTTGGCCTGTTGGCAGCAATAGGGGGAAGTAGAGGTTGTTTTTTTTTTTTTTTTTCTTAATTTCCCCTTTATGTATACTTAATCAGTGGAAATAAGTAGAACTTAGCACTACTTGGCACATCTGTTTGGCATAAATTTTCACAGTCGTTATTTTTAAATATTAGTTCAACTTGAATCATTCATTTGCTCCCAAGAGGCTAATAACTACAAAATATCAATCTATAACTTAATATTTTAAAATTACAGGTACTTCTTAATAGTCCTGCTATTCATGTTATCCTTTCTTTAGGTTATTCATATTACTGAGCACTTGTTCATTCTTCTAAAATGGCTCTTTAGAAAAGGAATAATAAGTATGTGACAGTGATTTAACTCAAGGTAAAATCCATATAATATTATAATAGACCTGGTTCATGGAAATAGTTATCTGAAATGCTTAAAATTCAAAATTTGTAGGAGGTTGCCAGTAGTTATATATAGTAGTTATATATATATATATATATATATATATATATATACATATATATATAGTCATTCAGTTTTATATTCATATATATATATATGAATCAGTGGATTGTGGCAGATTCAGTAACAGAATATTGTCTTTGTGTAGAATAGAATCATAGCCTTTTGTACAGCATCCATTACCACAATATTTAACTATACATGACAGAACATTCAAATCTTTCCCCTAACACACTGCTGAAACTAAGCATGTATTTCCATAGGAAATTATGCCTCAGCATCACATTGTGTTAGCAATGATTACAACAAATCAATTGTTATAAGAGAGCTAGAAAGTCTGAGTTTTATGGTGCATATATTACTTACCTTTATGAATCATAGAGTTTAAGATATAATATTTGTTTCACCTTTTCTCCATCACTATAGGGAAGGCTTAATGAAATCTGGAATAAAAGTAGTCCATTATTTTCTTGTACAGAGAGTTTATGAAGCAAGACACAACATTACCAGCTCTATCATTGTTTTAATTCTAGCTTTCTGCCTTAGAAAGGATGTGACATTAACCACTGCTTTAGACTTGCCACATACACTAAAGAATCTCCAATGTGCCACCACAGGCAATGAACTGTACATTTGATGGAACTCAAAGTGGAGTTTCTGCATGTCCATATCATCTAATACTTTGCAGTCAAATCCTGTACCCCTGATCTATACCCTCATATCATCAAATACTTTGATAGCAAAGAGAAAGTCAGCAAATAAATGGATTAACTAAGCAGAACAGAACATTAGTAAGGATATGACCGTGCGTGGGGGGGGGGGGTGCATGGGTGTGGTAGATGAGAAAATTGCTTTTTGACTGTCAAAAGAGAAAAGGAGTTAAACAAAAAACAGCAATTTACACCTTTTGCTAAGTGGTTTGGTTGGCAAAGTGCTTTCTGTGGGCAGGAGGAGAAAGCAAGAATGAAGACTGAAGACAAAATCTTGCATGCTTATTTCTGACTTGAGTCTTTAGAATAAAACTAAAATCCCTTAACAAAATTCAAAGCACACTCATCTGTGTGTCCTATCCAGCTTAGTTACAATAAATCAAACTTGGTTGACCTTCATCTTTGGCTGTTAGTGTGCTTTTAATCTCTGTGGTAAATTAAATGTTATGTTTGATGACTTCTTATACCTTTTTGTTTTGTAGGATTAATTCCTTAAAACCATGTATGCTGACTTTATACTGCTTATATGAGTCTTCAATCTTAATATAGTTCCACTTACCACTTTCCACAGGAGAACAAGTCACACTCATGAATTTTATGAATATAGACACACACACACACACATACACACACACACACCCCACCTCCTGTTTTCCATTAAGCAAAATTCTATGTAAACTATAAAACAGCACAGGTTTTGTTCTTAGTTGGATCACACAGCTCGTTGCTTTCCCTAAACATCCAATAGAATCATTCCTCCCCTTATGTTCTTCCCATATCTTGTTCCTATTAATATTTTTAAAAACAGCTGTTGAGTACTTAGCCATCTCTGTATTTCTAGATTTTATATATAAGAAATTCCATAAATCTTTGAATGATTGATTTGCCTCTTCACTAGCCCTGTAATTCAATAGTTTTAACTTCAACCACTTTGTATATGTAAGCAGTATCTGCATTTGATAATGTAGTGCTTTAGACCAAATTTCAAAGCTAATTCAGATTTAACGAATTCATAATCTTATCAAAATTAGAAATTTTATTATCCTGAGCTATTTTCATCTTTTGAACTTCAAAGAAAAAGGCACTTCTCACTTCTTGTAAACTATTTGCTTTCTAACAATTTTGAAATCCTACCATCTGATATCTCTCCAGAGCTATAGTAAAGTCCTCCAACTAAAAATAATCTTCCCTTGTGTTTAATTGACATAAGGACTGTTTAACTCTTCCTCCTTCCTCTCCTAATAGTCAAGGAAATTAATTAGAGGTTGAGGGAAGAGAAAGAAATAAATTTTTCCTTTATTCATGATCGGATTCTTATTTAATATTGAGTTTTCCTTAAAGTGCTTTATTTTTATTTGTTCATTTTATTTTCAATCAATCTGATATAAAACATCCTTTACCTGCAAGAATTCCTTAGCCAATTCTTATCACCTTGGATCAAAACCCTCATACTTCACTTACTCTTGATATTCTTCAATTACAATCTTATTATGCATTCTCATATTTTTAGATTCATTTTGCTTTTTGAAATATATATCTATTATATGCTTTATAGATACAAAATGTTATTTCCCTGCTTGGCATCTTCATATTATTAATTCATTAACTCACTCCTATGTTTTTACTCTAATTTAGTTTATTGTACATTGCCTAACTTGGCTTGGGCTAAGAGGAATAATATCTTTTGATAGTATTTGCTAAAGGCAATATTCTTATCTAATTCTTAATCTCCCTATTCTTTAAAACCAATTCTTAAAGATTTCTTCCATAGAAACAAAAGTAAATGTTCACTTATCAAAGGAAATTTTAAACACCTTTTTATCTCCTTTCACTTCCCTTTCATAGCACAAATCAAGTGTTTAGCCTCCAATTTAGTTTAATGTGCACTTTTCCCAGAGGTTTCTGCAAATCTTTTTAACATGAAGCTACTTATCTCCAACTCTAAGTTCACAAACCCCTGGTATATAGCCATTTACCTCTGCTTTTGAATAAAATAGTTACCTGGCAAAGTATGTGTCCTAAGTAAGACGATGCTTATATAGTTTCATGGCTAAGTGAACAGAGCCTTTACAGAGAAGTAATCTTAAACAAAGCTCAACTCCAAATTTAACATGATTCTATCAGACATTATAGATTAAAAATTCTATGTATCTGTAACTCCAAACTCCGATCTTTGTGTGTAAAATGCACCATACTCTGAATTCATTTCCATCGATTTAGGAGTTATTAAGAAGGGAAATCTTAAAAATTAATCTCTGAATTGCCTCTAAAAAATCCTCTTCTCACAGGAAAGACACAGAGGAGCGGGACTCTTCCCTGGGGCGCCGTTTTAATGTCAATTGCAGTACAATGGGCCAGGTGCTTGTTGAGGTGTTTGTGTCATCCAGTGAAGTATCGCTCCTGTACCTTGTACAGCTTCCTGCGGTGCTGGGTCTATCAGAAACGTCTCATATTTTGCTCACGTGAATTCTTCCTTTGACATTCAAACGCAATGCCTCCCTATTGCAGAGCCGCGTCTGTAACGTCAGCATGTTCACAACTTGACAAGTTTGTTTCTCTCAGATACTAGGCAGTGATGACATTGAAATGTGTCCTGAACTTACTGGATTAGTTTCTCTGAAGTCTTAGGAATGACATTAAACAACAGAAACAACGGGTGGTGAACTATTCTTGTAGGTTTTTTTCTGACAGTGGTCCAGGTTTTCCTCTGCCTCATTTACCTCAGGCACCACATCTTACTGAGCCTCCAGGATTGTTATTAGGGCACCTTGTCGTTTGTAGGACACTTGGCTTCTGTGTTTGAATACCTGAGCAAATGTTCAATGTGAACCAACTCTTCCACTTTCCCTTAGGGAAGCTCTATCCTTTCAAGTGTTTCTAGTTTTCACTTTAGAATATCAAAACAAGTTTCATTATGTAACGTAACTTGAAAAGGAACACAATAATATATGAAAATGTTTGAACTAAGACTTATCCTTGACATTCTTAAGTCTTTTATAAAAAGTTTTATCTCTACTCTGACACAGAAGTGAATGTTTAACTTCCTTTCTACCACAAGAGAGGTAAGCTAAATACTTGTTTTCTGTCTCATTCATGTAAAGTGATGATTTTAGAAATATTTCTGATTTTCTTGAACTAAAATAATCTAGGTCAGTTAGGGCAAGAGTGTTCAAGGCCAAGTTTATAATTTATATCAGATCTAATAAAAAATTAAAATGGTTCAGATATGCATCCACTTTTATAATTTAGCTTATCTCTCCAATGTAAATACACATTCCAAAACCGCAATGGAATGCAATTTAGATCAGTTTGATATTTACTAAAATTGTTAGTGAAAAGAAACAGGAGCTTTCAGGACCCCAGCCTCTGTGTTCAAAAGAGTTCCTGCCCTCCTTCACAGAAAGACAAAGCCTATTCTAAGTGTGAAAGAACTTTTGTAGTGTGCACAGAGAGAAAAGAAGAGAGGGAATATTTGTTTTCCAATAAAACATCTGAAGTTACCCATCCCCTTGTGGGGAAATGTCCAGCCAAACAGGGTTGGCATGAAGAAGCCTGCTGAGTCCTGAAAGATTGCCATATGTTATAGGCAACTTCTGGCAGGGAACCGTGGAAAGGAGAGAAAGAAGTCAGGCAAGGCTAGGATAAAAGAAACAATATTAAAGTATAAATCAAGGTAACGCTCCCATTGCCAGCCTCACTGTGGACACCTCACCACATCTCTTCCAAGTGTCTTTACGTATCTTAACTCCAAATACCTCCTTCCATGTTTCCCAGATCTCTGGTGTAAGTCCAAAACAGAGAATCAAGTAATTTTTCTTCACATGTGTCTGTTCCGTGTGCCTTCTCCAAGTCTCCTCTGAGAAGTCTCCTTCAGCTTCTGCTCCCCACTCAACTCCACACTTCATTAGGTAAGGTAGAGACCATCACCTCTTTTTCAGGGAGATCATACTGTTATGAAATGCAAATTCAGTCAAAATTATTTAATGAATTTGTGGAGAAGTTCTTCATTGTGATTATTTAGTTTGCAGACCAGTTCTGAAAACGAATGAAATATTCTTTGCTTATAGTCACTCTGAGATTTGACAACTTCTCTTTTCACAGGGAAACCTCATCTTGCTAAAACAAAATTTTATGAAATAGGTTCACATAAGAATGGATTTAGTATCCTTATTTTAATACATAGAGTACTCAAACTACTTAATTTTGCCAAAAACACTTAACATATTTTTTTCTAATAGCAATATGTAACCTGCTTAGTCTATCAGAATTTTCTAATTAATCAGATTAAAAATATGTGAGTTATTTTAAAAGTTAAGTATCTGAGAAAACAGTTTTAATGCTGTGATTTGAGGATACAGGTCACAAGAAGGGGAGAAAGTGAGAGTATAGGTGAAAGTTCTATAAGAACACATATGCAGTCAATCAGAGATCCCCAAATCTCAGGCTCCACAGATGACAACTTTGTAATCTCACCAACATTTTTTAGCCTCTTAGAGCACTATTTCCTCATCTGTATAATGGGGATGACAATAGATCTTCTTGGCCAATGTTAATCTCTCAGTAATATTGCTATTAAATTACTATATCAGTGTAATAAGGCATTTTTATGGAAGATGAAAAAATACTTTTACTAAAACAGGAAGTATAAGAAGAACTTAATAAAATTTAAATGTATTTATTCATCATAAAGGGAAGGAGAAAGTCTAATTCCACAGAAATTTTGAGAGTATAATTTGGATAAAATAGATTATTACCAAAATCTGTTCTCATCACCCAGATGTCTTTGAGCTTTCTCTGTAAAAATATAAAAATTTAAAAGACAAATAGTAATTTAAAGTCCAAGATAAATTCTATTTTATTTAAACTGGGCTGGTATATATTGCTGACCCATTACTTTCACAAGTTAGAGAATAAAGATATTTTAATTCTTCAGGGGAAAAGCTCAGGCTTCTAGAATGTTTAGTATATCAGGTATTCCAAATATGTCCTGGGGGGAGGGTAGAAGATTCTGGAATAGCTGTAAATTAAGCCTAAGCCAAAACATTTGTTCTGCATCATATTATTTCTTAAATAATCATTAAAGGAAAATATTTGACTTTCAGTACAGATTCACCCTAGTTTTAGCAATGAAAAGCTTCAGTATTTAATTTGAAGTATATTAGGGGAGAGGTAGTTTTGAAAAGTAATGCAAATTACAAGTGATATATGAACTAAACACATCTAAGCACTACCAGTTTGTAGATTTATTTACTTCAGATTGATCTACAGTAACAGTAACCAACATATTTATTGAGGTCTATTCAATGTATTATAACTAATCTAGTTTTCTTAGTACCTATTTGGTAGAGTATATAAAAGACAGAAAGCTCTTTTACTTTGATAAAATGAGATCTAGTCACAAAAGAAAAAATTAATGGTAAGGAATAATATTACCTGAAAAAGTACACAATATCACTATCTCTATTTTTAAATGAGGAAATTTACTTTAAAGATATTTAGTGTTATGTTTGTGTGACATCCTAAATGGAAGAAGTAAGATCCAAAGCCAGATTATTTTTTTCTCATCCAAATGACAACATAGTCATCTACTATTCTACTCTACCCTCCTAAATACCAGCAATTTATTTTGATCTTATTATTTTTATGGAGGTAACTTTTTCTCATATGCTTGTTGGCCATGTGTTCTCTTTGGCAAAGTGTCTGTTTAGCTCTTCTGTTCATTTTTTATTAGGTTATTTATGTTTTGTTTTTTGCAAGGGTCATTTGTGGATCAGGATAATGCTTTGCACATAGTAGACCTTTATAATTGCCCATAGAAACAATATATAAAAGAAAGAAGGAGTAAAATCCTTGTGTTTTTCATCTGAATCTGGGAAATCTCATTCACTATACTGTGCTTACTTGGTAAATGCTAAATTTCTGTCCCTTGGTAGCTAGTGTCTTTCCTGGGCTAGCCAATGCTGTCGATGAGGTCAATTCAGTCATAATTTAAACCTCCATTTAGCTTTAAGGGCCTGAATTCAGTTCTTCATTCACTTCAATTGGAAAGTTTAGTTTGAATTTAAAAAAGAAAAAAATCACTCCATTCATTTATTCCTTATTTTTTTTTCCAGTATTCAACACAATCTTCAATTCCTGTTAAGCTCATTTGAGATAAAAGTAACTGTCTCAGGAAATATATGTCTCAGTTTCATTCTTTGTTCCCCACACACAGAACTTGAGAGAATTGTAGGAAAGGTATCCTAAACAAATCAGCTTAGCTATTCAATTTTTTTCAATTTGCAAATATATTAGTGTAGCATAGCATAGCATATAGGTCATGCTATGCTACACTATATATATATATATATATATATATATATATATATATATATATATAGCAACTGTTCCTATAGACTACACTTACTCCAGTATCCTTGATTTAATTACTTATATTTATTTTCTATAACCTCAAAGGAACAAATCACTAAATTGTCCTAAATAAGAATGTAACAGTTGCAACATTAACAAGAAATACTTGTCAATTCCAATTTTAACAAAAAAACATTCAATCAAATCCCATTTGAATTTTTCACTGGAATTACAGCATTTTTTTATACCAGGAAGCATAATTCCTTATTTCTTACAATAATTAGATATGCTACAGATCGAATGAATTTCTTGTCAGCATGTCATTAGAATCTAATCCAGAGAAAGCACGTATCATAATCCCCTTATTTCAGGGAATTGAAAAAAAGAAAAAAGAAACAAAAGTAAACTAAGCAGGATTCATAACATGAAGAATTTAGGAGCCAGAAATGGGGGAAGGGGAACATGGAAACCAAACCATACAAAGAGAACCACATGGCTTTGAGACACATGGCAAATCATTTTGACTGGACAACCTAGAAAAGGGGAAAAGGGATTGTTTCAACTTTGAAGTTTCAGGACATTGTTTCTCATATTTTAATGTATGAAGGTGAAATATTTACCTTATTAACTGTTTGTGGTAAAAATAGTTTTGTATGCCAGATTTTGTTCAGTTTTCTTCAAATTCTACATGTTCCAAATATGGGTAGAATTTTATATGAATCTGGCAAAAGAAATAATAACTTGGACTTTGTCCTTGGGTACCAGATGCAAAACAGTTGTCTGAGGCCCTGTTTCAAGGTTTCCTGATGAGCAGGAAAGATTCATCTCTATAAGCAACAAAAAGTTCTGATTTCCCATCTGAAATTATCTTAAAACACTGTATTTTATCAGGTGTAAAGTAGTCATATTTCTTTTTGATAAAAAAATCTCAGAATAGATTCCAATTTGAGGTTAGCCTAAAAATAAAGTCATTCTCTCATTGTAGTAACAACTGCTTCCCAAAGACATGCTTGTAATAAATACACAAACCATTCTCACTGTGGCAGTGGGAATGCTCACCAGACTATAATCAGCCTATAATCAGCCTTTCCAAACTATGAGGGTTCTTCATACTTTTATATCCATAAATTCAGCCAGATAGAGTCATTGAGAAGAAACTCATAAGGAGCATGTTGAGAGCAGCAAATTTATCAGTCAAATTGCTAATGGAATTGAAGTGGTTTGTCTCTTTGCCCAGCCCCCCTAAACCACATCAGACAGACTCTTAGTTTTCCTCTCACCTTCTTCCAGAATACCTCTTTCTATCCTTTTTGCTAGTAGGTTTATCAGTACTTCAAAGCAAAAGAATAGTTTCATCCTTGCAGAGAAATCCTAGTATTCAAGAGATGGTACTCTTTCTAAACACTGGGAACACTAATTCTTCTTAAATTTTTCATACCTTTTTATAGATATCCTTTTTCCTGAAACATGTATTTACAATTTCTGTCTTATCCCTCCATATATGCACAATTCTTAACAGAGAGTTCTGTCTACACTAGGTGATTAAGAATAAAACTTGTTCAGGTGTTCTATCCTGAGGCATTATTTTATGGTGGTTAGTCATAAAACTCTGAAATTTTATTGCATAATTTGAAATCTGGCACTACCAATTATTCACTATGAAATCTGGTACAAATTACTTGTTATATGTGGGGCTGCTAAACTACCTAAATGCTACATGCGGTGCAGTTTGTCAGAGAAAACCAGTCAAGCAGATACCAATCCTGAAGAATGGAACGGACCAAGCCAAGGGCTCCTTTCCAGTTAAACAAAAGCAGGATACTAAGATCACCCTGGGCCAACAGCATGCATCAAGAGGCATGATGGAAAGACCCTGGAGGCCAATGAGGAATGCATACCTAGGACATTGATAACCCAGGGCTCAATCAGTGAAATGCTTTGTTGATAGGATTGGAACCAGCATCATCCTGGGCAGAGGTAAAGAAAATGGTTCACTCGAGAGAGGAGGAGGGGGAAGAAAGTAGGGGAGGTGAAGAGCACAAAAGATCAGGATGGTTAACAAGTGTTGGTGAAGTGGGAACGCCCCGGGATACACAATAACGGAACAATGTAATATAAATATAGATATGCATATATATGCAAATTTTTAAAAGACAAAAAGAAAAAGACAGAAACTAAATGGTTTCACTATTATACGGAACATAGGAAAAATAAACAAAAAGCCACGAGGAAAAGTCAAAACAAGTTAACAACGAAATTTAAAAAAACACAACTCAAGGGGGTGTGGGGGAGGGTGGGAACAGTCAGGGAGGAGGTTGGGGGGGTGAACCCCAGTGATTACAAGAATATGAAATTTATATATAAATTATTTAATAAAAAATGGGGAAAAACGAATATGGTTCTATTACAATATCTGATAATTGGACACATGTTGATTCAGCAGATACACCCTCCCCCTAAAGTCTAAAATCTAAATGACATATTTTCACTTTTATCCCTGCCCCTCCCCACCCCACATAATTGATACTGTATATGATAATTTCATCAATAAATTAAGACCAGGATCCACCACTGGCCAATCTACTCTGCAACTCCCTGTTTCTTTCTCAGTGTATTGCTGCAGGAACACAGCAGTTGTCGACCTAGATTTCCTTATCCATGAAATGGATGTGATTAGTATAGATTTCCTTATGGGTCACTGTGATAATAAATGAGTAAGCTGAAAGTAGTATCTAGCACAATGTAAATATTCTGTGTAGATATTATTCAATAAAAGAACAGCTTCTGTGTGAAGACTTGATATGTATGAAGCACTGCACTAAAGCCTTTGTGAACAAGTCCCAGAAAGATTTGATGAGGCAGAAATATCACTGCTTTAATAATGAAGAGGCTGATGGTCAGCGGACACACAAAAAAGAGGAGGAAATAGCAGAAA
This sequence comes from Uropsilus gracilis, assembly GCA_004024945.1. Classification (NCBI taxonomy): domain Eukaryota; kingdom Metazoa; phylum Chordata; class Mammalia; order Eulipotyphla; family Talpidae; genus Uropsilus; species Uropsilus gracilis. The sequence continues at coordinate 168,891 of PVHY01001144.1, forward strand.
TGGGAGTGAGTCCAGATGTTTGACCACAAAGCACAGACCCCTGGGTCTATGGCATTTGATGCTCATCAGCAGACACTGGATAGCAAGCTTCAAAGCTCACAGTACTTTTTCCACACATTTCATGTCTTCCCAACGTTCCCTCACAGTCAGAGGTACCGCTGCCTTTACTCTGCAGATGAGAAAGTGAAGTGATAGGAACTACTTTATTCAAGTCCAAACATTAAATAACGTATTTCAGAGACAAGACTGAACCAGTCTCTCGATGCAGGGCTTTCTGCTCCATGAGGTGTGATGAGAGTTCTGTTTTGTTTTTGGTACAATGACTGAACACTGCACTACTATTCACTAGGTGAGAGGAGCAGCTTATATTATTCCCTTAGAAGGAACACATCTTACCTGACCTATGCAGCATTACCAGTGATGACTGATTTTTCTCCCTTAGGTCACATGGAACCAAAGTCCCACGGCAGTGTTTTACCGTACACGTTCCAGAGCTCCTTACTTAACTTCCCTCTCAGATTTGCTGTGACTCACCTCATCCATCACCATTTGAAGATCCTGTCAAGGCTTTTGTGAATCACACCCTTAAAACATTTGCGCGAGCATTATTATCTGTTTTTTTGTACTTGTGCACACTGCTGGTTTTGTAGTCAGATCACATGGTCTGAAAGTGCATTTTCTTGTCAACTGCAACAAATGGGCGATGTTCTGCTTTTTGAACTATTAGCTGCACCAGTGAAAACAAGGCAAGTTATATGTTAAAAGTCAATCAGTCGCAAGCAAGAGACGCATGAAGAAAATCTTTGAAACTTTTAAAGGCAAAAAAAGAACAAGCTTCCTTTTAGTTACTGAAAATCTATTTTCATTAATAATGGTTAGTACAAGTGAATGTAACTCAGAAGCAAGTCTGCAATAAATACATTTATATATTTTTTCCAACATAAAGAACTAAGAAAATGTTATTTGTTTAGCTTATTGATATCTTTCTTTTTAAATTATCTTCAGTAATAACCCTTAATATGTAGGAAATGATTCATATTTCTATATTCTAATTCTAAATGCCAGCTCATGCTAAAGTTTGAGCTTCTAACCAGTGGTTAATATTTAGTAATAACTTCATGGTGATATCTATATCTATATATCATATGCATATATAATTTCAGTATATATAATATAAAATTCCTTGCTAGGCAATTGTAAAAGTGACTATAATTTTATCTTATTACTATCATATTGATTTATATATATATAGTGACATGGGACAATACCAATTTCAACATGAATATTGATGAAAGAGTTAATCACTGAATTTCTTTCACTTAAATAGCTTTTCTTTTTGAACTTCCTTCAGAAACGTTTATCAATCAGGTGACAATTCCGTTAACACCTATTACATATGCATCTTTAATTTTGTGTAATCTATCATTTTACCATTTGTTTTTCTTTTTCAACGTACACAAACTTAATTGATGCAGTCAGCTAATTCTAAGAGAAGATTAGAAGATCTCCTGGTATAATACTTCACATCTACATTCAGCAATGTCCTTCTCCCAAACAATTCCCTTATTATGTATCTAGTCTTGAACATTATAATAACCCTAGTCCACAGACTAATGTTATTTAATATGCCTTCTTGTCTCCTGTGAAAGCATGAATATTCTTGAATTGAAATAATAAAATAGAACAAGTACCAAACTCTGTTTACAAAAAAAAAAAAAATAGGTGGCAACTTATAATTGAGCTGAATATAAATTTTCTATACATCAGTAAAGTTGTTTAATCAAACATCAAACATTTAAAGATCCATTTACTAACAGCTTGGTTAGGATTTCAAAATCTCTTCCTTCATAACTGAGAACATGGAACCACATGCCATATTCAACACTATACCTGGGCTTACTCCAAATGTATGAAAGACTGATGTACTATTAACCTTGTGCTCCTGTTAATCTGAACTCTGCTGTTTGTCTTCTGTTAAAGACAATCAAAACTTGACAGTAATTGAAGTGATAAAACATATTTTACTCAAGAATTATTGCACTAGGAAAAAACAGATCTCAATACAGATCTGGGATCAGTTTCAAATACAGCAAAGACAAGTGGGGATTTATAGCTAAGGAACAGGTTGGGGATTTGGAAGTGGAATCATCAGAGATAAAAGGGAATTCTGAGTAATTAATTCACCAGATTCTTGCTGAAGGCAGGCAAGATGATCAGATATTGACAGTGAAGGGTTCTTATTAAACCCACTTAAGAGAATTCTTTCTAAAACTGGGTCAGGTAAAGACCAATATTCCTGCGTGCTGATTTTGTATCCAGCTACCTTACCAAATCGGTTTATTATTTCAATCAGTTTTTCTGTTGATTTTTCTGGATTCTCTACATAGAGAATTATATCATCACATATAATGATAACTTTATTTCTTCATTCCCTATTCGAATTCCTTTTATGTCTTTCTCTTGTCTTATTGCCCTAGCTAGGACTTCCAGAACTATGTTGAAAAGGAGTGGAGAGAGTGGGCATCCTGGCCTGGTTCCGGACTTTAATTGGAATGGTTTCAGTTTTTCCCCATTGAGGATGATATTTGCTGTGGGTCTGTCATATATAGCTTTTATTATGTTTAGGTATGATCCTTTTATACCAATTTTTTCCAGGGCTTTAGTCATGAAAGGATGCTGAACTTTATCGAATGATTTTTCCGCATCTATTGATATGATCATATGATTTTTGTTCTTCTCTTTGTTGATGTGGTGGATTATGTTGATTGATTTTCGAATGTTGAACCATCCCTGTCCCCCTGGGATGAATCCCACTTGATCATGATGGATGATCCTTTTTATGCAATTTTGGATTCGGTTTGCCAGGATTTTGTTTAGAATTTTTGCATCTGTGTTCATTAGGGAGATTGGTCTGTAGTTTTCTTTCTTTGCACTATCTTTATTTGGTTTTGGAATTAGTGTAATGTTTGCTTCATAGAAGGTATTTGGTAGCTTTCCTTCCTTCTCAATTTTTTGAAAGAGTTTTAATAGTACCAGTGTTAGTTCCTCTTTGAATGTTTGGTAGAACTCATTTGCAAAACCATCAGGACCTGGGTTCTTGTTTTTAGGGAGAGTTTTGATGACTGCCTCAATTTCACTGCTTGTGATTGACCTGTTTAAGTTTTCTATTTCTTCTTTGTTCAATTTTGGATGACTGTATTGTTCCAGGAATTTGTCCATCTCTTCCAGGTTGTTGTATTTGTTTGCATATAGATGTTCGTAGTAGTCTCTAATTATCTTTTGGATTTCTTCTAGGTCTGTTGTGATATCTCCGTTTTCGTTTATGATCCTGTTTATTTGAGTTTTCTCTCTTCTTTCTTTGTAAGCCTTGCCAGGGGTTTGTCGATTTTATTTATTTTTTCAAAGAACCAGCATTGATATATGCAAAGAATCAATCAGAAGAAGAAATTAGAAAAAAACACCCCATTTACCATTGCACCAAAGAAATCAAATACCTGGGAATTAACCTAACAAAAGACGTAAAAGACCTATACAAAGAAAACTATAAAACATTACTAAAAGAAATAGAAGATGATGTAAAAAAAAATGGAAAGACATTCCCTGTACATGGATCGGAAAAATCAACATCATCAAAATGGCTATACTACCAAAGGTCATCTATAGATTCAATGCAATTCCAATAAAGATCCCAATGATATATTTTAAAGAGATAGAACAAAAATTACTGAAATTCATATGGAACAACAAAAGACCC